>JBBBDQ010001395.1:1527500-1627500 GCA_037127315.1 Ascarosepion bandense | reverse complement strand
AGAAAAAGAGGAACATTTTAGAAGAAAAGTAGAAGAAGAAGAATTTAAAATCAAAAAGAAAAGGTTGAAGAATTAAGTATTTAAAAGAAGAAAAAGAAGAATCTAGAATAAAAAAAAGAATATAGAATGAAAACGAGGAGAAAGATTAATTTAGAATGAAGAAGAAGATGAATTTAAAATAAAAAAAGTAAGGAGCACTGAAAGTAATAAAATGTGGAACAGACGGAAAGTGTGGCACCTTAAAACTACTGTTATACTTATAGTAATTACAGCCCTCGGTATGATAAAAAATGAACCGATGAATGCATAAACAAATTCCCTGGCAACCATTGTTTAAAATAGATTAAGAATAAAATCGTGGTGAACTGATAATCTACCCAGGAGAGTATTATCATAAAAATAAAATAAAATAAATAAATAAATAAAAAGATACATATAAACATTGTAATATGTTAGGTATCACTTATCATCAGGATTTGTGTAAACAGTGCCGGGTGATGACTCGGTAAGTGATTGTACTAAAAACAGAAAGAATAGAACATAGACGTTATTATTATTATTATTATTATTATTATTATTATTATTATTATTAGTAGTAGTAGTAGTAGTAGTAGTAGTAGTAGTAGTAGTAGTAGTAGTAGTGTTGGAGGTCGTTTTTACTTTATGAACAAACGAAGAGGTTGTATGTAAGAAGGGGGTGTAATAATAATAATAATAATAATAATAATAATAAAAAGGAAGCAAGAATATTAATTGTAAAAAAAAAAAACAGAAAAAGAAACCGTATCAATGTGAACTTCCTTCGCTGCGAGGGCTTTTTTTTCTTTTTCCTGATTAGAATTTTTATAGTCAAATTCTTACATTTTCATTGGCTATTCAATGTATTTTACTTATGTACCTCCACAAAAAAAATTATCGATGACTTAATACCCGGCAATTTTTAAATAAGGGCCATTTAACTTTAAAACTTACTTGTCAAATACAACATAAACACCAATTTACATAATTTTTAATTAACCACTATTTTGAGGAAATATTATTAAAGTAATATTTGATTGAATTTTAGGTTGTTACGAAAATAATGGCCGCTCGAAGTGTTCTATTTTGAAAAGCTGTAGTATTTACAGTACGTATGAGGTATATTTTGGTATACATAATAATTAATGTGCATTCTTAGCTAATCTTTTAAAACTTTTTTTTTATAAGCGTTTCACCCCGAGCAAGGCATGTCACTGCCACTACTGCGCAGGGGGCTACGTAGAGTGGAGAAAGGCTGATTAAATATAGGAAATGTCAGAGGGTGGGTGATAGGCTGGTAAGGATACCGAGAATGAGGGTTGGGTAGATGAGTGTTCTGAGAATAGTTGGGAGTTAGTGTGATAGGAGGTGTCTATTGACCCTACATTTAAACACCTGGAGATTGTAACTGTCGGGAAAGCAGACTTGTGGAAGGGAGTTCCACAGGCGGGAAGCGCGAGAAAAGAAGCTGTTGGAGTAGAATTTACGGTTACATCTTATTTGTTTAACTGTAAAAGGGTAGGACCTAGTTGCTAATCTAGTATCTCGTGTAAATTCGTGCTGAGGCGGCACCAGTGATCTAAGCTCATCGGAGCAGAAGCCATGAAAGTACTTGTAGAAGAGGCACAGGGAAGCCACATCACGCCGGTGAGAGAGTGGTTGCAGTCGGTCTGCCAAGTCAGTATTAACCACGTTACAGATTCTCCTTTGTATTTTCTCAAGAAGCCCAAGGAGGGTAGCAGGGGCACCCGACCAGATATGGGAGCAGTATTCAATACATGGGCGGATGGTAGATTTGTATATGTGAAGGATAGAATCAGGCGGGAAAAACTTCCGGGCCCTGCACAGAGAGCCAAATTTCATAGCGGCAGATTTGGCAATGGATTCAATATAGTCATTCCATTTGAGGTCCGCCGAAAGTGTAAGGCCAAGGAGGCGTAGTGATTTACTCTCTGGAAGGCAAGCCTGTTCCATGCTAATGGGAGGTAGATGCGATTGTCTATGGTGGTTAGATGATAACAGCTTCGTTTTAGAAGCATTGGAATTTACTAGCCATTTCCTATCCCAGTCCACTACGGATTGGAGGTCCTTTTCAAGCTCGGCAGCGAGGTTCACTTTGTCGTCCACACCGGGTCTTTGATCGAGGCGAGAGTAGATTGTTGTGTCATCGGCGTACATGCCTACTTGGAATCTAATGGCGTCGGGGAGATCATTAATGTACAGCAGAAAGAGCGTGGGACCTAGGATAGAACCTTGAGGGACGCCCGCGTTCGTATGCTAGTTTTGGGAGGCATGCCCATCTAATACTACCTTCAATGTGCGGTTAGAGAGGAATGACTGGATGAGGTCAAACAGATGTCCAGTTATACCGTAGCTCCGCAGTTTGCATAAGAGGCCAGCGTGCCAGACCCTGTCGAACGCTTTGCAGACATCAAAAGCAACTGTTCGGGCTTCGCCATTCTTGTCAAGAGCCCGGTATATGTACTCGGTAATGGTCATTAGCATATCAGCAGTAGACCTGGTGAAGCGAAACCCGTACTGTTTGTCAGAGAGAAGCCTGTGGGCAGTGAGATGCTGAATCACCTCGGCGTTGATAATGGCATCGAAAACTTTGCTGAAGATCGGAAGGAGACTAATAGGACGGTAATTGGCGGGGTTTTATGGTTCGCCAGAATTCTTAAATATAGGAACTACACAGGAGGACTTCCAAAAGGCAGGAAAACAGAAAGCAGATAGGCAGAGGTTATAGAGTTTAGATAGGACAGAGGAGAGTTCTGGGGCACATTTTTTCAGTACTATGATTGGGATTCCGTCCCCGCCGCTCGCTGTGTGTGGGTCAAGTTGTGCAGTTATCTTGGAGACCAGCGAGGGTGTAATATGGACGTTATTCAGACAGAAATATTCTTGAAGCGTAGAAACCCTTAATTATGAACACAACTAAACATTATCTTCTTTTACCTTTTGGCATGCGTTCAAACTTGGGCACAGTTCCCGCAAACTTCTGCCAATATCAACACAATATGGGGAGATGGGTCCACAAGTGATCAAAAAGTACGAAGTTGGTTCCAGAAATTTCGTGCTAATGATGTGAACCTTGAAGATGAAGAAGGTAGAGGACGGTCATGTAGTCTTGACAACGCACAATTTCAAGCGGTTGTTGAGCAGAACCCACGTCAAAGTGTTAGAGAAATCTCAGATGCTTAGTGTCAACAGTCTCATGCCATTTGGCAAGGTAAAAAAGCTCGATAAATGGGTTCCTCATGATCTTAATGAAAATCAAAAACAAGCGTTTTGAAATGTGCTCGATGTTCTTTCTGCGTAACAACAATGATCTCTTTCTTGACCGATTAGTCACTTTTGATGAAAAGTGAATACTTTGTGATAACCGTAACCAATCAGGTTAATGGCTTGATCGTGGTGAGTTCAGAATTTGCATCAGCAAAAGATTATGATGACTGTCTGATGGTCTGCAATTGATGTTATCCACTACAGCTTTCTGGAAGCCAGTCAGTCTTTATTCTTTTGCCCTCGGGCAAACTTTAGTTTTTTTCTCGTCCCTGGGCAAAGTTCATTTTACATATTTTAATTTATCAAAAATTAAACCTCATCTTTTAATATTTAAATTAGCGAATTCGAATTTTTTCTGGTTTCCCGAGTTTTTCTTTTATTGCGGATTTTTTGTATTGTCATTGTCTTCACCATTACTGTTATTGTTGATGTTTTTATAACTTATTCTATTCTTTAGAAGGGAATTTTTATTATTATTTTAAAAATATATATTAATTTTTACCTCTTGGTGACATCCCTTGTTTCCTGTTTAGGATGTGGTTTCTGGCATTCTCTTTTCCAATCTTTTCACTCTTACGTAGCCCCCTGTACATCAGTGTCGTTACCGCCTTGCTCGGGGTGATATGATTAAAAAAAAATTTCCTCTCTTTTTCCCCTTATTTTTTCTAATTATATTTTGACAAAGGAAAAATATTTAAAAATAGTTGCTGCTTAAGCTAGTGAAAAATGGCTATCAAAGTTCAGTTTGTAAGAAGGGACCGTTTTGGGTTTGCTTCATTCTTTCTACCAGCGTTGAGAGTCAAACCCGAAGCAAAAACTAAAATAAAAAGGCTGAAAAAAAATACAGACATACAGGTAGATAAACAGACACACACACACAAACATCTTGCCTTTTATATATATGTATTATCGATTTTCTGCACAATTGTAAGAACTGCAACCTTGAAACCTCTGAATATCGTTTCTTATGTCTTTGTCTATGAGTGTATGAAATTTGATTAAAATCGGACCACTCCTTCTATAACCCGATTTTTTTCGATATTTATCGGTGGTACCTCGACACAAAACCTAGCTAAGAACACTCGCAGACGCTTATAGTACAACTGTGTAAATTTTCAAGAAAATCATTTCAGCCGTTTCGGAGTCTATAGGTAATGGGCACACACACATACACACATACACACACAGAGACAGATTTCCATTTATAAATAAGATTAGATAAAAAAATCAATTATTGATGCAGAATATTATTAATTATTAATACTGGTAGATTCCTCTCTAGGCTGGCCAGATGTAATACAGCTCTCAAACAAAAAAGTTCAACAGAGAAATAAGCATTAAGTATCTTATTTTCAATGAACTGAATTCTGAAAACGCTAATATAGAACAACGCCCCGGAGTTCTTTGGCTAGTAACTATGCCAATAGTTGAAAAGAACAAAAATGGGTGCACAACCATATAAAAGCCCACCGTAAAATTCGCAATCAAACGGATTAGCAGAAATGATAGTGCAAACTGTTAAAAACAGACTGAAAATATGTCTACAACGGTAGGAAAATAAAAAGAATCGTTCTAGCGCTAACCAGTGTTCACGTCGTAGTGCACAACGCGTCTTAGAATGTCTAGTCGGACGAAATAACTATTGGAATTTAAGATGGAAAAAGAAGAAAAGAAGAAAATGAAAACTTATGTGCAAATCGCGTCCTGGTTTGATTCATTATGATTACTTAAATTTTAAATTAGGAAAAGTACCTCCCACAGAGAATTAAGAAGGATTCTACATGCGCAAAATGTAAAAAAAAAAGGGTGGGGCACATTTGATTCTAATAATTTGATAGTGATTTTACATGTGTTGTTCTGTATTGCAGATGTGCGTTGTGGTGCAGTGGATATCGGCTCGGAACGAGAAATCGGGGAGCCGAGTTCGAATTCCAGTTGAATTCATTGCATTCACTTACGCACAAATAACCTTGGGAAGGGTATTAATCCGTCTATTCCTTCAAGTTATGGGTTAAGTAACAGGACAGATTGGCTTCTATAACCTTGGCTGGCAACCAGTCTACCCGAGAAAGCAATGGCAACCTACTGCAGGATAATCTTCTGCCCAGTCAGTCATGTCTCGAAAGAGACATGATCGCCCAAGCGTGTATCACTTATGGCACTTAACTGACTGACTCCGATTTCGCTATTCGCGCATATGACCTTAATGTTTGATATATTACTTATTTCAATCAAAATTTCTAGGATAATGATTTACCATTATTTTCATTATTTACATTCGAACTATTATCCTCACCTTTGTTATTATCATCACAACGTTCTAAACACCCGTCCCGCCCTTATGAAGTGTATATCGATCCAGGTAGCCTACAGAGAAATTTAACAGAACCCTTCATTTAACTACGTGTGTAAACTTTTCTATTTACCCTACCTACGGCTAGGTCTATATTTCTAGTTCTTATTTTTAGTTTTGCTCAATTATTGATCCCTTTGTTCCCACTGAGTTCAAAGCTTTAATCCACTAGGATATTGTCTTGTTGGTTATCCGGATCGATACACGCATAAGGAAGGCTGGAGGGTGCAACAACCTAACCGTGATAGCAACAACAATGATGAGAAAATTAATTTGACTGTTATGTAAAGACTTATATTAAATGTTTTATTTTCTCTATGGAATAAGGTGAAATTATGCCTTATCTTTCTCAGTTTCTCGTTATTGATTGCATACAATTGATTTCGAATTAAAATATTGTAATTTCCGTATGCCTGAAGGTTTTGCCTTTCCATGGTGTCATGATTGTCTAACTTCTTTCACAAATTCTTAATAATTAGCAATTATTTCGATACTATTAGCTTTGTTTCCAGCTTAGCATATTGTGGATTTGTATAAAGGACATGCAGACAAATAAACAGAGATAAACAGAGCATACTCTAAAGGTATATATCCTTACCAGATTGGGCATCTCGATGTGTTGCAGTGATTAGCAAACTTGCTTGAAACTATTAGAACTGAGTAGTGAATTTGGTCCTCACTAGGTACCCCATTATTTTCACCCTGTGCCACATCTAAGCTGCACTGAGAAAATCAATATCCTTATAAGGTATTGGTTAACGAGTTCGTCTAGTATAGCCTTATTACAGTGCAACGAGTTCAATTCTTATTGAGTGTCCTGCTCTTGGCAAGTTCCGAAGTGCGTTGTGGATATCAGCTCGGAATGAGAAATCGGAGAGCCGAGTTCAAATTCCAGTTAAATTCGTTACATCACTTACGCCAGAATAACCTTGGGAATTGTATTAATCCATTTCTTCTCCCTCCAGGTATGGGTTAGATAGTAGGACAGATTGGGTTCTGTAGCCTTGGTTGGGAACTAGTCTACTGCAGAAAATAATGGCAATCTACTGCGGGAAAATCCTCTGTCAGGGTAACCATGTCTTTTTCGAGACATGATCGCCCAAGCATGTATCACTTATGGCACTGAATGACTCCTGAAGAATTCTACCAGATTAAAATAAATATAGTAAACGCTTAATTTTCTTCCGCGCCCTTTCAGAACGTAGTAAAGCAGACTCTCCACAACTTCCAATCGTTCGCATCTTTTAAAATATTTATTTTTTTACTACCCCTCTCTCTTTTGCTATGCATTTACTCTCTACTTTCCTCTTTTTTTCTTGACTTTTATATATACACTATGAGAGTCAAATTTTCCTGGTCATTTTTTCTTATTCCCGAGGAATTTCAAGTCTCTTTCTGATTTTATGTGTAAACTAGCAGTATAGCCCGGCGTTACTCGGGTGTAATGAAAGCTTTAAAACTAATCCATGGTTCTGGAGCTCAGACTCAGCCTAAAGAATATTTGTGTGAGGTTTGGTGAGAATCGGATAAAAATTTAAAAATTGTGGATTTGTATAAAGGACATACAGACAGATAAATAGACACACACACACACACACAAATCTTGCCTTTTATATATATATTATCGATTTTCTGCACTATTGTAAGAACTGCAACATTGAAACTTCTGTATATCGTTTCTTATGTCTTTGTCTATGAGTGTATGAAATTTGATTAAAATCGGACCGCTCCATCTATAACCCGATTTTTTCGATTATCAATTTTCGATATTTATCGGGGATATCTCGACACAAAACCTAGCTAAGAACACCCGTAGACGCTTATAGTACAACCGTGTAAATTTTCAAGAAAATCGGTTCAGCCGTTTCGGAGTCTATAGGTAACGGACACACACACACAGGCACAGACACACACACACACATACACACACACATAGACAAATTTCCATTTATAAATAAGTTTAGATGTATATTTTGTTTCCGCTTTTCCTTAAAATTTACTCATGTATTTGTTCATGGCATTCTCAATATCCTTCTGTAGAACGACATTTGCCTCAAGTTGCATGATGTCTTCTTTTAATCTGCGACATATAGAACAACCGATATTGCAAACAATAAAACAATTAATCACTATTTTCTTTGTTTCCAAATAATTTTTTAAAAATATGTTATCTTTTTTATTTTTTATTTTATTATTTATGTTTTTTATTTAATAACATCGAAATACCTAGAGTCTTCCTAAAAATGTCGTCTTTATAGCTATACATGGCAAACTTGACACTCTCTGGTGAGACGTGGGCGCAACCAATAAGTAGATGACAAGTCAAGCATCACAAAAAGGCCAGGCACAATTTGCCTCACCGGGTGCAGGCTTTTTGCTTTTAAGTCACCAGGTAAGCTGAAAAAGTACAAGCGGCACCTGCACAAGGTAGCAACTGGTTTTTCAGGCACGCGCCACATCTCTACCTGTCATTCGAGTGGTAACCTGCTACCCTTATTTTTCTCTTCCTTTTTTTCTTTTTTTTTTTGCTTGTTTTTTGTTGTTGTTTTTTTTTTTGTTTAATTTTTAAAAAATATTCTTTTGTATATTTTTCGTTTACTCTTTCTATTCCGTTTCTCAAAGAATTTTTTTAGACCTCCTTTCTTTGTCTTTTTCTTTTCCTTTCTTTCTTATTTTTTTGTTGTATTCATGTCTATGTTTTGTTTTTTTGTTTTTATATATATACACAGATTCGTTACTCAGATTACATCTTAAATTTTTGGATTCTCTCTTTCTTTTTGTCGCTTCGTCTTTCTTTCTTTCTTTCTTTCTTCGTGTATATGTTTTATGTCTGTAGCCTCTGTTTTCTATGTCTCCTTCTTTCTTTCTTTCTTTCTTTCTTCCTTTCTTTTCTTTCTTTCTTTCTTTTCATGCATACATAGTACTTCTGTTGCCTTTCATGCCCATCTTTCTTTGTTTCTTTCTTTCTTTCTTTCTTTCTTCAAATACGTATTTTATTCTGTTGCCTTTTTATGATATCCTTCCTTCCTTGCTTCTTTCCTTCTCTTTTCATGCGCGTATTTTATTTTTGATGCTTTTTATTAGCTTCTTTCTTTTTCTTTCTTTCTTTCTTTCTTTCTTTTTCATTCTTTCTTTTTTCTTCATGTACATATTTTATTTCTGTTACCTTTTTTATGCCCCTTCCTTCCTTCCTTCCTTCCTTCCTTCCTTCCTTCCTTCCTTCCTTCCTTCCTTCCTTTTCCATGCGCATATTTTACTTCTATTGCTCTTCTTTCTTTCTTTCTCTTTCTTTTTTTCTTTCTTCTATTTTCTTTTCTTTTTCTTTATGCTTAAAAGCTTTTTTTCCAAACGTAACTTAGTACATCACAAAGTAGGCAAAAATGAAGAAAGTAAGAAAAAAGAAGAAAAAAAAACTTTGTTTACATACGTTTTCTTAGTTTTTTATCTTACTCACCTCTCCTCTCTTTATTCTGTAATACGACAAATCTTCGTCTTTCACCCCTATCTATAACTTCTAAAATTCATCCCCACCGCAACCTTATGACGACTCCACTCCTCAAAATATCAATGTCTACCCCTTCTCAAGACCCTTTCCCCCTCACATACACCTACAATTTTATCACAATGATGTAACGTATTTTACGAATACAAAATCTACAGGTTTGGGTTCGTATATTTTAATTTTCTTTTTGCACATTACAGATTTTTCAGATTGCATCAACCATCCATTTTTTAATGTACTGTGTGCATTCAGAACGTGATTGATCGTAGCTCTCCACAACATCCTATCCTTTATAGTTCTTTGTCATGTTTCTCGTTTTACTATCACTCCCCACCCCTATTGTTTAATTTGCACAATCTTGTCAGGTAAGTTTCTCGATGCTTCTCTTTGTCTCCGTTGCTTTCGTTATGTCTTTTGTGTGTTAAATTTTCCAGACCGTTTTTTCTTCATATGTCCCATAAATTTCAATTGTCAATTTCTGATTTGAAGTATTATTGTGCTTTTTATTTCCAATGTTATAGCAAAAAGAAGTACCAGAAAAAGTGTAATATCCCCGCACAAAAAAAAAAAATATATATATATATATATATATATAAAATAAAAATATCGTAAGATACGTTTTGTTGGCATAGAAAAATGTTATAGAAACATGTCTTAACTTTGACTTGCAGTTAAGATGGTCATATTTTCAAATTTCAAAATATATATTTTTAATAAACAAGTAGTGTTTTTTTTTT
Organism: Ascarosepion bandense; assembly: GCA_037127315.1. Lineage (NCBI taxonomy): Eukaryota > Metazoa > Mollusca > Cephalopoda > Sepiida > Sepiidae > Ascarosepion > Ascarosepion bandense. The sequence continues at coordinate 1,617,602 of JBBBDQ010001395.1, read as the reverse complement.
TAATTTCATATATATTAACCCAAAAATATGTGATAAAATGTCGATAGATCTGGTGAAACAACGAGGAACATGCATATATAAAAATATAATCTTATATTTTTTCTTTGTCGGTGATGCTTATGTGGAGCAGGAGGGCAACCGAAGAGAGTCACGCACACGAAGAGGCCGTCGGGACTCGGAATCCACTGGGAGACCTCTCTCTCTCTCTCTCTCTCTCTCTCTTTACACATATATATATATATATATATATATATATATATATGTATATATATATCTTCAGTCAAAATTTCTAGACTTTGTATAGTCTTAAATCTTCATTTTGCCTTTTCGTTTTGTCGCTTTGTTGACGTCATCTACGGCTGAATTTATATGTCAACAAACCCGGTGATCCACTGATTTTCAAGCTGCTTGTAGCTTCTATTTTTCGTTGCACTTTGTTAACATCATCTACGGCCGGATATATCTGTCAATCAACCTTTGTTGACTTTTATCTACGACTGGACGTATCTGTCAACCAAATCATTGCTGGGCCATCGCCTTTTAGGACGGTTGTCACTTTTTGTTGACCTTACCTTAGGCCGGATGTAACTCTCTATTACTTCCGCTGTTCACGGTAATATATTACAAATAAACAAATTTCATTTATAAAAATGTAATAAGTGATATTTTAATAAACTAGTTAGATCATTACTTGATTTACTATGGATTAAATGAAACAGTTATCGTTCATATTATCAACGTATTTACGAGATATGCTTACAGTGCAAAATTTAGCGGCCCAGAAAGAGTAATCAGCAAACCGATTTGGTGTTTCTGCGGAGTTCATTACATTCGCAGAAATGCCCTTTTGGAAAGGCATATTTCCTGTTTTTCTCCCTGCTTCAGCTATAAGTTAAATACAAGAGAAAGCTGGGTGCTCAAGTCATGATTGACAAGAAGAAGACAATTGTGAGGTTCATGTGATGGGTGATGGATTCAAATCTCGACTCAGGTCAAATTAAAAGCATTTATGCTTGTCCATGTTCCTCCATAAAATCATTTTTGTAGGTATTAGAGAAATGACCCATCTTGAAACATTGGATATGTTGCCTTTATGTGGTTTATATTATCCAACGACTGAAATAATTATGGCATTCAAATTTACTGCGGTGCAGAGTTGTGAAGTCTAGTATATATATATATATATATATAAACTTATTTATAAATGGAACTTTGTCTCTGTGTGTGTATGTGTGTATGTGTGTGTGTGTGTGTGTGTGTGTGTATCTTTGTGTTTAAGTTACCTATAGACTCCGAAAAGGCTGAACCGATTTTCTTGAAAATTTACACAGTTGTACTATAAGCAACTGCGAGTATTCTTAGCTAGGTTTAGTGTCGAGGTACCCCCGATAAATATCGAAAATCGATAATCGAAAAAATCGTGTTATAGAAGGAGTAGTCCGATTTTAATCAAATTTCATACACTCATAGACAAAGACATAAGAAACGATATTCAGAAGTTTCAAGGTTGCAGTTCTTACAACAGTGCAGAAAATCGATAATATATATATATAAAAAGCAAGATGTTTGTGTGTGTGTCTGTTTATCTGCCTGTATGTCTGTATTTTTTTCAGCCTTTTTATTTTAGTTTTTGCTTCGCGTTTGGCTCTAAGTAGGTATAATTGTAGTTCTTAGTCTCAGCCATGATACCATTTACTCAGAGGACTTATTTGCCTTCAAAATTTCAGTTTACGACGAAAAAACTTATTTGATATCGATACCAGGAAATCAAAATTTGACTTACATCCATTCATTTTTTTTTTCAGTCTACGGTTTCGCTTTAACTGTAAACAACTATTGCTTTTTAGTCTTTCGTGCCAACGTCCAAAGCGTCTGAGCTCCAGGACCATGGATTAGTTTTAAAGCTTTCATTACACCCGAGCAACACCGGGCTATACTGCTAGTATATATATATATATATATATATATATATATATATATATATATATATATATATATATATATATATATATATATATATATATATATATATATATATATATATATATATATATATATATCGCATGTGCGTTTTGGTGCAGTGGATATCGGATCGGAATGAGAAATCGGAGGGCCAAGTTCGAATTCCAGTTGAATTCATTGCATTCACTTATGCGCAAGTAACCTTGGGAAAGGTATTAATCCGTCTCTTTTCTCTCTAGCTATGTGTTGCATAGCACAAGAAATTAGGTTCTTTAACCTTGATTGGCAACCAGTCTACCGCAGAATGTAAAGCCAGCTTACTGCGGGAAAATCTTAGTAGACTGTCATGGACCGAAAATGACATTGATCGCCCAATTGTATCACGTATGACACTCAAATGATTGATATTACAATGAAATTAAAATCGAAGAAAATCACATTTCTTTTGGAATGTATCGTTAGCTGCGCTATGGCAATTGTTGCTTTTACTGCTTTCATCCCAATCGATGAGTTTTCTTTGAATTGATGAACTGCTTCGCTGCCAAAGTAAAATCCACCAGGAGAAAGTCATCTCATTTGTTACTACAAAGAACCGTTGCTTACACTGTCTTCATCACTGTCCACATCTCATTCACCATCAACTAAATGTTAAAATATCCTGTCAGTCCTTTAAGAGCAATTGTTACTTTCACTACCCTTATCACGAATTGTCTTTTTTTTTTTTTCATCATATCACCTCGAGCAAGCCGGTAACGGAACTGATATGCAGGGGGCTACGTAAGAGTGAAAAGATTGGAAAAGAGAAAGCCGGAAACCACATCCTAAACAGGAAACAAGGAATGAGCCTCTTCACCTGTTCAATAAACGTGGGTGGAGTGTGAACAGGGCAATAGTTTAGTCTATCTACTTCAATAAATCCCAAATTAATTCACCGTTGAAACACAAATGTCTTTCCCAGAAAGAGAAACATCTACATTTATGAATTATATAATAAAGTAAAATTAAAGATGAAATAATTTTTACTTGTATTTTTTAAAAGGTATTTATTATAAAAATTTATTAATTTTAACTAAAGTTAAGAAAATTAAAGCGGACTCATATTGCAATAAGAAATAAAAAATAAGATCGGTTATTAATATAAATGGACTGGACAAAAAGCATTTTTTTTTTGTAACAAGAAACTCTCTTTATATTCTGCAGCAAACTTGATCCCCACATAAACTTATGAATCTTCTTTTTTACGTCTTCTTTCTTAGTTGTAAAACCTATTTTCTTCCCTTTTAAACAATCTTTATACTTTTCAACCGATATCATCTTTCAATTCTTTTCTCCTTCTTCAATAGGTTCTTCTTAACGCAATAATGAATAGATTATTTACTATGTTTTAACCTAGTCTGACATAAGGCTACTGTAATGGGATACTCTGTGAATATCAAACTGTATGCAATTCTATTGTCTGCTGCGTAAACATTATTCTCCTTTACCCTATCTATCTATCTATCTATCTATCTATCTATCTATCTATCTATCTATCTATCTATCTATCTCAGTCTGTTCATATCTATCTATCTATCTATCTATCTATCTATCTATCTATCTATCTATCCCTGTTTTTCAAAAGCAATTCATTGTTATTCTTCAGGGTAAATATATTGTAAATATATGTTTACCCACAGACATAGAGTGTCCGAAAGTTACTTGAGAATAAATGTTCGATTCATTTTATACAGTTTATCAATCCTTTGCCGGTTACTTAAAGTCAGGAAATATTTTTCAGATGATAAGAATTTGTATTTTTACATAATAATGATTTAGTGATACAAGTCTGACTAATCAACCCATATATGAGGGGAGAAGAGGTTGTTTTATACCTTTCACAATGGTTACTACAAGTAAGTAAATTTAAAGGACCCAACTGTAATTAGAACTTTTCGATTTCAAATTCTTAGCCATTATCCCTTACATCAAGCACATCTAAACTTACTGTACCTGATATTCCCAAGCGGTCACCCATCCAAGTATTGACCAGGTTTGACTTTGCTTAAATTCGGTGACCTTTGCTTCAACGGGATTCGGTTGTAAAATCCGAGAACAAATTTTTATTTGAGGCAATCATAATTTTTAGCCAAAAAAAAAAAAAAGTATCGGCACCGATCCGGCTTCTAAAACTTCTAAAACGTTTACATGCGTTAACAAGGTATTCTTTACTCATGTTGCTAAAACGTACCTGATAACATCTTTCAGTGAATACTTAGTATTATGGGCGTATTCATTAGCCTGCTTTTTAATAATATTCCATACGTAAGAATACACTACCAGTCATAAATATTAGGCAACCACAGTTTTTTTAATGATGTATTTGATACTATTTATTGCCAAGTGGATAATTCTACATGAAAATAAAATGGTTCTTTTGTTAATACTGCATAATAACATGTGCATCAAATGAACTGTACTGGTGTCCATTTTTTGTGCTCTCTTCCCAATGCTAGTCTTTTATCATTATTGCTTGTCCGAAGCAAAGCCTTCCTTGCTGCCTTGTAAAATTTTCAAAGGTAATAATAACATAAGAACCATTTTATTTTCATTTAGAATTATCCACTTGGCAATAAATACTAAAAATAGTATGAAATACGTAAGTTTTTTAAAAGCTGGGGTTGTCTAATAATTACGGCCGTTAATGTACGTAGGATTTAAATCAGGAGAGCTAGAATTTTACGGTTAACATGATGGTGAAAGGTCTTAGCTTTTTTAGCAAGTGCTTTGATCGAATCCCTTGGTTATCTCTTTGATACTACATTATATTATCAATCCTCACCTCATAACATAGGTTTTGTATCTGATGTCTTCTTACATTGCGTGTCTAATTGTTAACACTCACATAAGGCTGATTAGCCTTTTCATTGGTGATACACACAACTTACTGGACGAATTAGACATTCATCTTAGACAAGAAGAACCTGGCGACATTTCAGTGCATTTGACAGGTGAAGAAGCGGAAACGTCATACCTATAGTTCTCTTGCACTATAGTCGAAGCTTCCATTGCGAAACTGAAAAAAGAAACAATTGTTTTACTTAAAGTTAGTCAGTTGTGGCTTTCTAAAGATGTGTTGTCAAATAAGTGATGCAACATCTATCCGTAAAAATTTCAGATCTAAACTTATTTATAAATAGAACTTTGTGTGTGTGTGTGTGTGTGTGTGTGTGTGTGTGTGTGCGTCTGTGTGTGTGTATCCGTTACCTATACGTCTGAACCGATTTTCTTGAAAATTTACACAGTTGTACTATAAGCGTCTGCGAGTGTTCTTAGCTAGGTTTCATGTCGAGGTACCCCCGATAATTATCGAAAATCGATAATCGAAAAAATCGTGTTATCGAAGGAGTGGTCCGATTTTAATCAAATTTCATACACTCATAGACAAAGATATAAGAAACGATATTCAGAAGTTTCAAGGTTGCTGTACTTAAAATAGTGCAGAAAATCGATAATATATATATATAAAAGGCAAGATGTTTGTGTGTGTATCTGTTTCTCTGTCTGTGTGTCCTTTATAAAAATCCACAATTTTTATCCAATTCTCACCAAACTTCACACAAATATTTTTTAGGCTGAGTCTGAGCTCCAGGACCATGTATTTGTTTTAAAGCTTTCATTACACCCGAGCAACGCCAGGCTATACTGCTAGTATAGTATAACTGTGAAAAGACAATATGAATTGATTGCTAAATAGTGTCAAGTACCTCGAGGAAAATAACATGATCAGTGATATATATAAAAACTGAAGTACAACAATACCTCTGCATCTAACTAGAAAAGAATAAGCATTATATATATATATATATATATATATATATGTGTATGTGTGTGTGTGTGTGTGTGTGTGTGTGTGTGTGTTGACTTAGCAGTGAACTACACTGATTCGGAGATTGCAGCCTTGTTAAATTTTACTAGGTCCTTTGTGTTGAGAAAAGGGCTTCAGGCATCTGTAAGAATGTGTCATCAGTCAGTCAATCAGTTAAGTGCCATACGTGATATACGCTTTGGGCGATCATGTCTTGAAAGAGACATGACTGACTGGGCAGAAGATTATCCCACAGTAGGTTGCCATTGGATTCTGCAGTAGACTTATTGCCAACCAAGGCTATAGAACCCAATCTGTTCTATTATTTAACCCATAACTGGGGGAAGAGACAGATTAATACCTTTCCCAAGGATATTTATACGTAAGTGAATGCAAGGAATTCTACTGGAATTCGAACTCAGCTCCCCGATTTGTCGTTCCGGGTCGATATCCACTGTGCCACAATCAGTAGCAAGAAAAAATATTCTCGGTGGCGAGGCATTTTCAGGATTGTTTTGTTCATCAAGTCCAAAGTATTATCAATGGGAATGGCGGAAATTCAGTTACACTGCCAATTAGTTCCATGGGTCGGAGTCCGCAAAGAAATACAAATACTACAATATAATGAAAAGGGAAGTCATGACGAGTCGGGAAAGTTAGTGATCAGGTCGAGGCAATTACTAAAGAGTGTCAAGTACCCCTAGAAAACTAACATGATAAGTTATTTTATTTTATTTTATTTTATTTTTTTTTGGTTTTTGTTATAATCGTTTCACTCGAAGTAATAGAGTACCACCACTATTACGCAGGGGGTTACAGATATGGAGAAAAAAAAAACAAGATACAAGGAACGTCGTAGAAATGATAAGAAAAGGATGGGAACCAAGGAGATAAAAATAGCAATTCTGGTTGTACGCAAACTGTTGGAGATTGCAGCTATCAGAGAAACAAGTATACAGAAGCGATCTCCATAGGCGGGAAGTGCGAGAAAAGCAAATGATGGAGCAGAAGTTGAGGTTACCTAACTGCTTCTCACTATCGCTTCCTTCGAGAAGCGATGCAGAGAATACTGTCCCTCGTAAAATAAAATGAATTAAAAAGAAAATTGTCTGTTGTTGATGTACGTTTTGATCTGAAGACTTAAAATCAGAAAGGACACGAGAAACGAAATTCGACAAAAGGCAACTTAATTCTAATTTTTATCTCTCTTCTCTTTGACAAAAAATGAATATTCAGGGCAAAAAGAATTATTATTATTATGTCATTTTTCATTATAAATCGATTTCTGCTATGGTCGCACTACCTACCAAATCTGCAGGAAGACCTAAGGCAAGTCGTGGTGTGTTGTTATGGCCCCATTTCATGTTTTTTCATATCTCCCTAACATCCCTAGCGTTACATACATTAGTGTGTGGGCTGTACTTAACAAGACAATTTTTTATATATCTCTTAAGCTGGGGTTTCCAGGGATTCTTTCAATGTGTTTTTTGTTCCATTTTTTATTATTTCATGTGCACCCACGATCACTGGTAAGACACTTATTTTCAATTTTCACATTTTTTTATTTCAATTTCTAGGACTTTATATTTTGACAGTTTTTCGAATTCCTTGGTTGCTATGTTAAAATCCGCTGGACAAGCCATATCAATTAATAAGCAAGTTTTTTTTCTTTTTGGTTTTTAACAATAATGTTCGGCCTATTTGCTTCAATTTTTCTGTCTGTATAGATGGTATAATCCCATAGAATGGTGACATCATCTATTTCTTTAACTGGTGCTGGATGATGTTCATAGCATAGTTTGTTTACAAAATTTCCATAGTTTTTGCACATTGTCCAGTGTAAATATTGCCACACTGTATCATGGCGATTTTTATATTCATTTAGGGAAATTACAGAACATCCTGCATTTTGGACCCACAAAATTATTATTATTATTATTATTATTATTATTATTATTATTATTTTCATTTCTGTTGTAAATGCATTTCTTTCCGGGTCCTAACCAAAGATCTATGGTTAGAAATGTCATCATGGCATTTTCCACTGAACATTTTTATAAGAAAATAAAAATAAGAATGAAAAAAAAAAAACTAAGATCTCACACATTTTACATTGATAAACACCTATATGATGTGCGAGCCTCTATTTGTGATAACAATTTTTGTATTTCTTTAATGCATTGGCTACCAGGGATTCCCGTCAATGAGTCTACAACAACCAGTTACAATCAAACCGAGGGCTCCAACCACAAGTTGGGATTATACTACATTTTTGAGATTTCCACTTCAAAATCCTTGAATTCTGACAGTATTTGAAGTTTTCAAAGATACATTACAATCTGCAGGAACTGCTACATCAATAAGAAAACTGTTGGGGGGTACTCCTTTTTGCACATAAGAATGGACTTACCTGATGTATACATATAATCCTGCCTATACAGAGAACGGCAGTAGTTGTAAAAAGCTACCTTTTTCACTGTCAGCACTCTGCCTTCGGGTGGAGAGCGCTCTCTGCTTTCGGGCAGAGAGTACTAACCCAGTCGTGGCTCCGCCGAAGGGTAAAATCACGACTGGGTAACGATAGACTGATATTTTTGGCCTTGCTATATGGCCCGGAACACCCACATAAAAAAAAACCTTGTGTCACATGTTGCCTTAAGTGGGAAGGCCAACTAAATACTATAGTTGTAAAAAGCTACCTTTGTCACTGTCAGGTAGAGTCACGACTTGGGTAAGGTAGACAGATATTTTTGGCCGGTCTATATGGCCTGGAAGACCCACATAAAAATGACCTTGTGTCACATTTTGCCTTAAGTGGGAAAGCCGACTAAGTATTGTAATTGTAAAGAGAGTAGTTGTACAATTGGAGAGTCGCTTAGTTGGTCAGTAAGTTGGTGCATAGTAAGTTGGATTTGTTTGGATATAGACTCATTACCTGAACATACTTTTTCACTATAAGAATGTATATATTGATTTCTACTAATAGTATTCCTAGTATTGCTGAATTGACTAACCCATGTTCCAATTTGTATATTTATGTTCAATACAACTTACATTTTCTATCTCTACATCTGCTTTTGTTATTTATTATGTTGTGTGGTTTCTCAATAGGAATCCACAACAAAAACTCATTTTGTTTTTTAGCGTCTTTGATCAATATGTCTGGAGGATTAGTTATGTTTGTCCTACTCGTGTGTATTGTGAAGCTGCATAAATTTGTTACTGGTTCTATGTCTCTAACCGAATGTAGATAATATTCATAGCTATTTCTTGCAGTTTCCATCTTGTAAAATTTAGAGATTTTCCAGTGCAGTTATTGTCACATTATTAATTATTATTATTGGTATTATTACTATTGTTATTATTTAAGCATAACTAAAATTAAGCATTTTAAATTATATTCTTTTTTTTAATTGATTTTCGAACTATACTCTTCGGTTCCCGTGCAACGCCGGTATGCTACTAGTATATATATATATATATATATATATATGTATGTGTGTGTGTGTGAATTTTTTGAGTGTAGACATTCAGATCAGATACGTCAGCGTACTAGCTACCCCAGAAAACAAACCCCAGTTACATCAAAGATGGAATGTGACAAGAGAAAAGCACAAACCAGAGCGTGTGCTACAGACGACAACTAACACCAAAATCGATCGAAATATGTGATAAACCTGTGCGAAGCTTAAAATGGGCAAACATAAACGTACAATGGGCGGTGCTGGAGTATAAAACTCAACAAACAGGGTTGTAATTAAATAATAATAATACTTTTTTTTTTCGCTGGTGTCAACTGAAAGTCAGCGCAAAAGAGAACGAAATAGATTACATTGCACTTATCTTTTGTTCAACGGAGTCTTCTAAGTCCACTAAGCAACGTTCTCATTTTTATCCAGATATCTGAACCAGTACGTTATAACTCTGATACATTGATGTTTTTCGAATCAATTTCTTTATCTTAGTGGTCCTAGGAATGACCGTAAACTGCAACCGGCAGCAAGGCCTCTGATTGGAAGGTTGTGAGGAGCATGAAACCACCTCCTAATTGTTGTTGTTCCCAGGTACACCCTGACCCGGAGTGGTAGTACTTGCTAGGGTCCTAGCTATTGGTAAATAGTTAACCCTCAAATCAGGGTCAAATGCTACCAACAAAACATTTTTAATGAAAAATATTACCAACAAAACTTTTTGGAATCAAAAATATTATTAACAAAACGTTTTTGAAGAAAAAAGATTACCAACAAAAATACGTTTTTGAAGGAAAAATATTACCAACAAAAATACGTTTTTGAAGAAAAATGTTACCAATAAAAATGTCTTTGAAAATATTACCAGCAATGCATTTGACTCTCAACGATACTTACATTACTAAGAAAGTATATTCTATTTATACAAAATTATTGTAAAAATTTCGTCGGCATTAAATAACCCATAGAGGTTGATATGCCGTAAACCAAACCAAACGAAACCAAATCTTTGTTGTGTTTATAACGTTAACGACCGACTCTGGCATTGTATTGCATGACTTAAGGCATTCGTCATTATTACAGTACCATTCTTTTTATATTTGGCCTCACCATCTCTATTATTGAACACTCTGTCTTTAGGACTGTAATCTTTTTTTATCCTTGGCTTCTGCTTATTTAAGACTATAAAATCCGCTTTTATCCTTTTCCTTTACATCTTTAGAACAATACACCCCGTTTTTAGGTCTGTACTCTTCTCTTTTATTCTTGTTCTCTTCGTCTTTACGACGGTAAACTTAATCTTTATTCGTGTACTCTATTGATTGTATTAAGCTGTACTCTTTTTATTAGAATATTCTCTGTTTTTGTCGCTTCTATATCTGGGCTGAGGTCACTCAATCCTCAGTCTTCACTCTCGATAGAGTTCAAAATATTTTAAACGTCATCGCAGAAGAAGACATATTTTTCACGAATTAGACATTCATTAAGCTGTTGCTTTATCTTAGACAAGAAGGATTTGGTAACATTTCTGTGCGTTTGACGGCTAAAGCAGCGAAAACGTCATATCTATTTATCTCCTGCTCTAAAGTCGAAGCTTCCATCGTGAGACTGAAAAAAGAGACTTTTACTTAAAGGTAGTCAGTTATGGCTTTCTAAAGATGTGTTCTGAAATAACTGATGCAGCCTATTTGCCACAGATGCAATGTGCCATGCCTATCTCTACTATCAGGTCGATGCAAAAGTTTTTGCCGATTTAAAATTCCCTCTAGAAAATGAAAAACTCTGTGTTTTTGAAAATCTTTATTCAGAACAATAAAGATGCTGCGAATATCATGAATCGGGCATGTGAGCAATGGTGAGGTCTTGGAAATGATGGAAACAAAAAGGAAATTAATGCTGAGCATCAGAAAGGGACAGCTGAAGTTCCTGGGACACGCAATGAGGAAGGAGGGCTTGGAGAATCTGATACTAACAGGCCATATAGAGGGAAAAAGTGACAGGGGAAAGCAACGGATAGCATATTTGAATGACCTAATCAGGTGGATCACGGAACGAGGTTTGCATGGTGTAACAGAATAAGGCGTGCTCAGAGCCACCAGGGATAGGGAAACGTGGAAGGCCATGATCGCCTACGTCTTGTAGGGACAAGGCACATAGAAGAAGAAGAACGACTTTTGCTCTCTATAACTTGATTCTATCTCTCAACGAGCTTATAAATGCTTCGCTTGTAAAATTATTTAGCTTTTGACGTGAAATATTAATCTAAATCATTTTTAATCTCTTCTTGTGATGTTAAACTAAGGCCATCTAAATGGTTTTGTAATCCTCGAAATGATAATCAGAGAGAGTTAGGTCAGGAAAATATGCAGGATGGGGCAAGATGGCACTTCTCATCACCTGTGACAAGCCTACCCAAAAATGGTGTCTGATGGTGTCGTGAAAGCAAAGATTCGCAACAAGAAACACGTTGTCGCAGTGATACATTAAATTGGTGTGCAAGTTCTCTTGAGGTTACCGTAGAGCTTTGAGTAACAGCGACATTCAACAAATCTGAATCAAATTTTTTTGGACGACCACCTCATCTTTCAAGCTGAAATTTCCTTTCCGAAAATGGGAAAACCACCACCTACAACTTCCTTCTTTCACTGCATCAATTCCATAAGCATACTGAATAGATTGTGCTTCGGCATTTGCATTGGAACCTCTGTGAAACTCATAGAGTAGAGCATGCCGAATGTGTTCTTTAGATGGAAAGAACATGGGTGAGAATATTGCAGAAAAATATGAATGATGCTTTAATAATCTGAAAGAAAAAGTTATGAATTAATCATGGCGATATATTTAAGTGATAACAATATGCATAAAATAAATTACTATGATGTAAAATGTCTTTTTTACAAACCGGCAAAAACATTTGCACCGGCCTGATATATTACGATTTTAATGGTAAATGTTCAGATGAGCTCCACACTTTCCACTAGTTCATACCTTTAGGGCTAAGATCCTCCATACGGCATCTACTTTGTCTAATACCCCACGTTTCCTCTACATTCCATATCTAAACACGAAATTCGGTTCATTCTTTTATCCCAACTTTGTGGAAGAGATTCCGCGTAATTGCTTTCCTAAAGATTTCAACCTGTTAATGTCAAGCATCAGTCACCACACTGTCCTCCTAATTTTCACTACTTTTTCCCCTTACATTCAATAACTCGCTTTGAGAAATGACTGTTGAACCCTGTGTTGATTAATCTTAGTATTGTAGGGACAATAAATAAAAAGGAAAATACACTACAAATAAGGTAAAATATACTTTTGTTTATTTTCGTAAAAAAAATAAAAGAATAAATTTTTATACAAAATGTAGTTATACGTATAAAGATGAAGAATGGAAGAAAGAAAAGAATTGGGAGTGTGAAAGGGAAAGAAAGGGACTATGTGTTGCGAGCGAGATGAGAGAAAGAGAGGGTGAAACAATGTTCATTGATGCGTGATAAGGTCTATTGTGTGGGCTGCTGTATTCTCTCTATATGTGCTCTGAACTGCCCGTTCCTCTCTATGGTGAAGAAAGTTTCTACTGGCTTTTTATATTCATGGTGAGGCTCCTGGAAATCGAGAAATATGTTTCTTTTATCAAGCCCTGATTGGTCAACATTCATATTTTTGACCATGTGATGTGTTTTCAACTACGTCCGTGTTTTTTGGGTGCGCCGTTCTTGTTTTAGACCCCAAAGGGTTTGGTAAGGGGTAAATGCCCACGCAATTGTATTTTTAGATATACACGTGTTGTGAATTAATTTTATTGTGTGTGTATGTGTGTGTGTTGAGCCTGGAAAAAAACGAGAAACAGCACAGTATAAAAGTGTGACACTGTCGCCGAGATGGCTGCTGGCTGACCCGGTTCCGGACGCCAATTACGATGATGACCTGAACCTGAGTCAGGGTTGATGCTGTCGAACACGGCACCAATTATGACGACGCTCTCGAGTCGCTAGTCGTGATAGTCTCGTCACAGTAGCTGGTCTTCAAGACGTCTATTACAACGGTGAACTTTCCTCTTCACTCTGTGCATTTTGATCTCAGGAAAGACACGTTGAAACTCCGGTAGCCGTTTCTCTACCACCTCAAACCAGAACGGACACACGTGTACACTTGTGTTGATAAAATAAAACACGGCACCAAATAAATAAATAAATAAATAAATAAAATAAGGGTAAGTTGCGGAAAAGTTTTATATATATATATATATATATATATATATATATATATATGTACAGTCGTCGAATTCAAATTTCACGACGGAGCAAAAGTTTTCGTTTAGAATAATCAGAGCTTTCAATTTTCCAAATCCCCATTCAAAGAAATGTGTTTATCTACAAGCTGAAAATGACCGGGAAAGAGATGAGTGGATTTCTACTGTAAATAACATTGTACGGAGTGGCAAAACATAAAATTACTGAAGCAACCACAAAGAAGAGCAAGGTACTTACTTTTTATTTAGATCTCTTCCAAATTTCATATTATTACAGAAAATAGAATTATTTATTTGATCTTCTTTGAACTATTATTAAAAGTAATTGTTAGATTAAAAAGCGAAAAGTTTGCTTTTGGAACTGATTTTATTCTAAAATTTTATTCTAAAATCTTTTAACAGTCATCTGTATGTTGATGGATGGGAAATTATGACATGAATGAATGAAGTGCACTATTTGCATTATTCCGACTATTGTCCTCATCTTTGCTGCCATTTTTGTGAAGTTTTGGCGGTTGTGTGCTCTGGCCTTCTTCAGGTGCTAGGAATTTTGAACCCAACCCTTTATTTGAAATTTCTAGCACCTGAGGAGGACCGAGGCGTGCAACGGCCGGGATGTCGTAGGCGTGGCACCGAGGATGAGGACGGTGGTCCTAATAATGTAACTAGTGTAATACTACCTCATCTCAGAAGTATAGACAAATCCCTTGTTCTCTGTTTAGGATGTGGTTTCTGGCTTTCTCTTTTCCAAACGTTTCACTTTTTTCTTTTTTTCTTTTTTTCAATTAGATTAGATAGACTAAACTATCGCCCGGTTCACACTCTACCCACTTCTATTGAACAGGTGAAGAGGCTCATCCCTTGTTCCCTGTTTAGGATGTGGTTCCCGGCTTTCTCTTTTCCATTCTTTTCACTCTTATTTTTTTTTCAATTGGTGCAGATAGACTAAACTATCGGCAGGTTTACACTCCACCCACGTCTATTGAACAGGTGAAGAGGCTCATCCCTTGTTCCCTGTTTAGTATGTGGTTTCCGGCTTTCTCTTTTCCAATCTTTTCACTCTTACGTAGCACCCTGCGCTTTCAGTGACGTTACCGCCTTGCTGGGGGTGATATGATTAAGAAAAAATAAATTAAAAAAAAGTCCTTTCAGGGATCTTTACCGAAGCTTTACGGAAAAAGCCGAAATAGGGCGGAAGGTTTGTGTCGACTACGGCAGTAAATTCGTTTGATCTCTTTCGCTCGGCAGCTCCAAAATCTTTCAGCTAGTTTAAATCTTTCTCGGCTCTTTCAACAATATCACTAATAATGATTTCTTTCGCTCCGTCGTATTAAATTTAGGATCACATTTTTTTCCATGAAATTTTACAAGGCAATCTTAAACAAGGCAATTACGTATTACAAGTATCATAAGCAGGGCAATTACGGCTTTACAAAAGTAACAAGAACAGTATAGAGATTTGAGAGAACAACTTGTTAAGCAATATAAATCGTCCTTCTGCAGCTTTTGTCTATCTTCCGCTGTTTCTCTATTCAAATATATATATATATATATTTGTGTGTACACACACACACACACACACACACACATATATATATATATATATATATATTACAATTTATACTTTAAAATATGTACAAACTACAATCAACTAAAAAGTGTAATTTTGTTTCGACATTGAAAGAACAATGTCACATCAGGTATTTAGTAATATTGTTTTATCAATGTCGAAACAAAATGTACACTTTTGTAGTAGATTGTAGTTTGGACATGTACTAAAGTATAATTTATAATAAATATTCATTTCTCTATTTCTATATTGAGCACTGTTTTAAATAAATGTTTTGAACGTTGTACATATTTTCATCGTTGTTTATTCATTTGGATATACATATATATATCATCTGTTTGAACTTTTTTGACCGATACTCATATTTAAGTAGACGTTTTGTTTATAATCAAATAGTATTATATATTTATTTCTACCGGCCTTATTATTTACGAGAAATTTTTGTTACGAAAATGTGTGTCATTCGGCTGGATTTTCATAACAAATATTTATCGTGGATAATTAGGCCGGTAGATATAAATATATAATACTGTTTAATTAAAAACAGAATATCTACTTAAATACGAGTATCGATCAAAAATAATGTTCAAAGAAATCATTTCAAATTGTCGGTTTTTTAAATACCATTTCGTTAATCTTCGTTAATTTCCGTAATATATATATATGTGTGTGTGTGTGTGTGTGTGTGTGTGTGTGTGTGTGTGTGTGTGTGTAATATATTCACGTGCAATAAGGTAGGAAAATTATCGCGTAGCTCACTTCCTAATTCCTCCAGTTACGTTCATATCACACAAGTCATTCACTAATCCTCCAACTAGGCAAACTTTAGTTTAAACAGTCTCTGTATTCATTATTAGGCAACTCACTTTCTCTATTAAATTTTCTGAGGAGATATGTTAATAAATGTAGACTGATTCTATTATTTATTTTTTTTAATCATATCACCCCGAGCAAGGCGGTAACGCCACTGATGTGCAGGGGGCTACGTAAGAGTGAAAAGATTTGGAAAAGAGAAAGCCAGAAACCACATCTTAAACAGGGAACAAGGGATGAGCCTCTACACCTGTACAATAGACGTGGGTGGAGTGTGAACCGGGCGATAGTTTAATCTATCTACTTCAATTGAAAAAAAAGAAGAAGAAAAGGAGGTTTAAAAAATAAAATTATGCCAAAAATATAAAAGGCCATCAAATTAGAGGAATAATATTATGACCTTTTTTTTATTTTTAGTTCAATGATCCTTTAAAAAATCTCCTTAGCTATTCAGATATAATCAAGTAAATTAGCCACATCTCACCGCCTGATTATTGTGTATTAAGCATCGAAATTTCATAGCTGTTAAGCTGCAGTATGCTATTATTATTATAATAATAACTCTATATAATGTATATCAAATTGGAACTTCACATTATGATTATTCTTGAAGATAGGGTATTTAAATTGATTATCGCCATCTTGGGTGTATTATTTAGCATTGATCATATTAAAGTTTGTCCCTTTTCTACTCACTTTCTAGCTTTGACATGATTCGAAAGCATTTATGAAGCTTTGTGTGCAACAAATTATTTTCCGTACTGCAATCCCTTTCCCCACAGACAAAATGTTGCTATTATAACGCTATTTTGACGGTAAATTTTCAAACGACCTACATTCCTTAGATACACTAGTTCAGACATTATTATCTATGACCTACCATGCCAGGTACACAGAGTCGACTCATTCCTTCCTATTAAATTGGTAAGTTTTCTCTCTTTTTCTAACTAACAAAACTTTAGTTGCTGTACGTAAAGTCATAGAACATTAATGGAAAATATGGGAAATTGATTGAATCGGTGTTTACACTATTTTTAAACCATCACAAAATACAAAGGAAAATCTGTAACGTGGTTGATACTGACTTGGCAGACCGGCTGCAGCCGCTCTCACACCGGCGTGATGTAGCTTCCCTGTGCCTCTTCTACAAGTACTTTCATGGCTTCTGCTCCGATGAGCTTAGATCACTGGTGCCGCCTAAGCACGAATTTACACGAGATACTAGATTAGCAACTAGGTCCCACCCTTTTACAGTTAAACAAATAAGATGTAACCGTAAATTCTACTCCAACAGCTTCTTTTCTCGCGCTTCCCGCCTGTGGAACTCCCTTCCACAAGTCTGCTTTCCCGACAGTTACAATCTCCAGGTGTTTAAATGTAGGATCAATAGACACTTCCTATCACACTAACTCCCAACTATTCTCACAACACTCTCATCTACTCAACCCTCATTCTCGGTATCCTCACCCGCCTATCACCCACCCTCTGTTATTTCCTATATTTAATCAGCCTTTCTCCACTCTACGTAGCCCCCTGCACAGTAGTGACAGTGACATGCCTTGCTCGGGGTGAAACGCTTATAAAAAAAAAAAAAAAATCCAATTAAAATGCACAGCGAAGATATCAACACTGTATGAGGACTTCTAATTTGGATCGAACAGTTTTTAGACTAAAACACCACATAATGAGCCATTATGCTTGTTGGAGACTGGACAACGAGGGAATAATTTGAAAGTGGTGTCACCATTATAAAGTAGACTGGTTGTCCAATCCACCACATTAATAATAAAAATAACTGAGAACAATATAACAAGAATAATTACAATGTATTAAACATAGTTACAGGATTGATTATTTTGTGCATGCAAGATTTACTGGAAAATGTTCTCTCTTGGATGTTGAAGAAAATATATCAATGTTCATACTGGAAGAGTTCCTGAAAAAAAGAAATATGATGTTCGTACTAATTAGTAGTTGAAGATAATTATATATGCAGTGAAGTATGCTTGTAAGAGAGAGAAATATTTTTGGTGTAACTAATTACTAAACACAATTAGCGCAGTATGTTGAGTTGGAAAGGAACTAACTGTATTCGGACTGTTAGCTCCGAAAAGCAGTTTCCAACTGGTCTAAGCACGTGTGAGTATCAGCTTATATATTTCTGAATTAAACGCGGGAAAAAGAGGTTTCACGTGTGGTACTAATGTATAAGTATGTGCGTATATGTGTGTGTACGTGCGAAAATGGCGATATGTATATAAGTATGTACATGCATGTAGAAGTAATTCTACATGCTTATCGAAATGCCACAATGCGACCAAGATTTTGTTTTATCGAGGAATATTAACACTAATATAGACAGTCAATGTTTTAAGGAGAATAAGAACTACAAATAAACTTTTAGTAAGAATCAGTATAAAACAGCTGAATGTTTTGTGACACATAATGATATAAACCGTTTTCTATTTAGCATTTTTGATTGGTAAAGTTGGTAAAGTCTTTCAATTAAAAAAATTAGAAAAGCTGTTTTAAGAAGACTGTTATCGCGCTTTCTAGTATTGATGGGAGTTTTCTTTCAAAGCTTTTCTTTAAAATAATGTGGGACTTTAACGTCTTAATTATGCTATTATTTCCTCTTTGATTTTTATGTGCGATTCATTTTAGTTGTTGCTGTTGCTGAAAATCTTTAAAAGTTATTCAGAGAACGAAACACGTCGACTGAGATAATTTTTTCCTTTTGTTTGAATTCATATATAAAAAGTCCGACTTCTTCTTCCGAGCGCCCATAGCCCAGAGGTAGAATCGCCGACTGGGGCCAATTTGGTTGGATTTCAATCCTGGGTTAAAAAGCAATCGGATGTCTAACCGTAATGATGAGCTGTGATACAGCGAAACAGATCTGTCTGCGGAAGACTATATATATGAATGATGAGGATGTTGTAGTGGTTCCAACGAGTGAAACGTACAAATTTTAAATAAGAGAAACCGAAAGTGCTCTTTTAAAAAATATCGTCATCATTTATCCATCACACCCAGATGGTGCATAGGGCAGCAACTTTTTGTTACTGTAACAGACTGTTATTTATGGGGCAGGCCTGCATCCAAACTTGGAGGACCGGTGGACTTTACGCCTACAGCACTTGGTACTCCCAAATGGTCACCCATTTAAGTACTGACCAGGTGATCAGACGGGAACCGGTGTACTCAACACGATATAGACCTAGATTTTAGAAAAATTACTCTATTTCAATTTTTATATTTTATATTCTGCTACACGTTTTTCTGGTTTCGTGACCTTTATCAGGCAGAGAGTTGTCAGTCATCGTCTTCTTTGTGTGTGGTATTAGTTCACTTGTACTTGTAAGGGAGGATGTGCGTTCATATATATCTTTGGCTTGTACCTATTCAAATGATTTTAGTTAGCTAATAATACTGTTCAGTGTGTCATTGCATGGGTGTTTTGGTGCAGTGGGTATCGACTCGGAACGACAAAGCGGGGTGCCGAGTTCGAATTCCAGTTACGCACGAATACCCTTGGGAAAGGCATTAATCCCTCTTTTCCCTCCAGTTATGGGTTAAATAATAGGACATATTGGGTTCGATAGCCTTGGGCAGCAACCAGCCTACCGCAGAAAGCAATGGCAACCTACTACGGAGTAATCCTCTGCCCAATCAGTCATGTCTCTTTCGAGGCACGATCGCCCAAAGCGTGTATCATGTATGGCACTTAACTGACTGACTTGTAAGGGAATCGCTTTCCGCTTAAACGGTAATAAAATAATTTAGGAGGGGTCAAATATAGGGCGGAGGAAAATTCTGTTTTTATTTTTATTTATTTTTATTTTTTATATACATAGGCACATACATACATATATATGCATATATACACACTTCCTATGTCATGTAGGATTTGGTGTGAGTGTCACTGCGTTTTTTGTTGCTAGTATGTGTACATACTTATGTCTGTGTGCGTATGTATGAGAGCACGTGGCCCGGCTAGTGTATCTGGTCATTCTGTGCGCGTTTTGTGTGTCCGTTTGTGCGTTGAGGGGGATTATGATCTGTTGAGCGCTGGTTTAAATTTTTAACCCTCTGTATCATGTGTAGGCTAAATTTGGGTGAGGAATGGGAAAACGGAGAGCCGTGTTTGAATTCCAGTCGAAGTTGTTTCATTCACTTACGTATAAATGCACTTGGGAAAGATATGAATCCATCTATTCACCCTCCAGCTATGGTTTAAATAGCAGTGTAGATTAAATTCTTTAGCCTTGGTTGGCAACCAGTTTACTACAGAAAGTAATGGCAATCTTCTTCGGGAAAATCTTCTGTCTAGTCAGTCATGTTACGAATGAGACATGATCTCCCAAGCGGGTATCGCGTATGATAATAAAACTGATTGACTGACCTCTTGCACCCGTCTGTTTGTCTTCGCGAATTTTATTCTTATATCAAAACTTAAACAAAGTTAATCCATCATTGCCACAGTTCCAACCCACCGATTTCATCGTCAGTCAGTTCAGATTGACAGATTTCAGACCAGTATTTTGCCATTCTGGGCCTACCTACGCTTTTGTTTTAATTTGTGTTTCTCATATCTGTTTCTCGGATATTTTTTCACAATTTTTTTTAAGACACTGCATTTAACAGCCCACATAGGTCATGTATATTTGTGTTTTTATGGTGTTTAGGATGTTTCGTTTTGCTTGAATAAGATCTTTATTCTTCCTTTGTTTCTGCTGTTTTTAAATACAAAACAACTATTATTTTGATTTTCCAGAATCAAACACGAACTACCTTCGATTAACTCATTTATTCAACATTGTAGAATAAAGAAAACTATGAGCGTAGAAATTAACATCCAAGTTCGATTTATTAATTAAAACTAGCAGTATAGTCCGGCGTTGCTCGGGTATAATGAAAGCTTTAAAACTAATCCATGGTCCTGGAGCTCAGACTCTTTGAACGTTGGCACGAAAGACTAAAAGCAATAGTTGTTTCCAGTTAAAGCGAAACCGTAGACTAAAATAAAAATGAATGGATGTAAGTCAAATTTTGATTTCCTGGTATCGATATCAAATTTTCTGCACTATTTTAAGAACTGCAACCTTGAAACTTCTGAATATCGTTTCTTATGTTTTTGTCTATGAGTGTATCAAATTTGATTAAAATCGGACCACTCCTTCTATAACCCGATTTTTTCAATTTTCTATATTTATCGGTGGTACCTCGACAAAAATCTAGCTAAGATCACTCGCAGACGCTTATAGTACAATTGTGTAAACTTTCAAGAAAATCGGTTCAGCCGTTTCGGAGTCTATAGGTAACGGACGGACACACACACACACACACACACACACACACACACACACACACACACACACACACACACACACACACACACAAACAAAGTTCCATTTATAAATAAGTTGAGATATTAAAATTTGATCTATTATTTATCTTGCACACACCAAAATGAAATATTCATTTGATGTCGATATTTTAGGATCTGTTTTTACTTCTTCTTTTTCTACTTATTCTACTTCTATTTGCCGTGCCCCTAGTAACGCTCCTCTTACCCCTCCTAAACCCCGTTCTGACATCCATTTGCTCAAGCCCATCAATTATGTTACGCATTACTTTCCCCTGTTTCTGTTTCCCCCTATCTTAACTGTGAGTATCAGATTCTCTAAACGATCCTTCATCATTACATGTTCCATGAACTTAAGCTGTCTTTTCCTGATGTTAAGCATTAGTTACCTTTTCGTTTCTGCATTTGTATTTTTCTTTTCTGATAACATTCTAAGCATAAATATCGCTTTCCTTGTTCCAGTGTCCTTGGCGAAACCGCACTGTTCAATGCCCCATCGATTCTGTTGCACGCCCATTCGTCAGGAATCGGATAAGACCGAGGCCGTCGCTATATATTACCAAGGCCGAAGCGATGAAATGTGACGTCACGGTAGTAGAGTCGTGAAATAATTTCACGGAGTTTTCAAATAAAAAACCTTAAAAATAAAACAAATTCTTTTAAAATTGACTAAAAAATAAATTTTGTAATTTTTGTTAATACAGGAAAAAGAATAAAAAAAATTTAATTCAGGAATATTTTTTCATGTTTAAAAACGATTCATAAAGTTGCAAGTATAGAAAAGTTAAGTAAGATTTTACTTTCTATTCCTAACAATTTTTTTAAACATTTCATTGAAAAGAAAACATTATTTTCTTAAATAAAATATCAATAAAATATTAATTCAAATATTTTTTATAATGTTTAACAACTTTTTTCGGCTTCAGTTTAAGTTTTAAAACATTTCGAAAAAAAAAAACTTACGAACGAATAGCCATAAATTTTATTTTTTTAATTCAGATATTTTTTAAGATAATTTTTATTTCAATTTTATTCAAAGAAATAAAAATAATATCTTATTTTATTATATTAATTTAAAAGATATATTATAAAAAAGTACTTTCTTTCTTGTGCTACGGCAAAACTAATTTTTTAGCAAATTTTGATTTTAGCGACTGTTGAAATAAATGGTGATAAAATTTTAACTACTCACTTTGCTAAATGGACTTGTAGTAAAATTCTCCCTTTTAATGGCATGTTTCCATTTATCAAATAAATGTTTATTTTTTGGAAACGAAAAACAATGAACTTTCGGTCCATTTTTATAATTCCCTTTGCAATTTAGTTCTGAAAATAAGTTAACGCTAACGGACGCCGGGTAGTAAAACAACACTACTAAGTGTGACGTCAGCAAGTCAACTTTAATCATATAACAAGCCTGGTAATATAGCGACGGCCTCGATAAGACCGACAGTTGACTATAATCAAAACGTCTTCATTTCTATTTGAAAAGATATCAATATTGGTCCATAATCCTAGATTACACAGCATAACGATTGCTTCATTCAAATAATCTTAATTCGTGTTTTTTTTATTTGCTGTGTCCCTTCAGGACGTAGGTGATCATGGCGCTCCATCTATTCCTGTCCCCTGTTGCTCTCAATATATAGTGTCCTGTTATTTTTCCAAGACCTTGGCTCTGTCATCTATTTGTTTAAGCCCATGTCAGGCGCTGCTTTCCACTGTTTCTCATTTCCTTATCCTCCCTGTGAGTATCAGATTCTCTAATCCCTCCTTGCTCATTGCGTGTCCCAGAAACTGTTTCTTCCTGGTGTTAATTATAAGATTCTTCTGTTTTTATTCTTTTCAAAACCTCGTCGTTGCTCCTATTTTCTGTCCATGGTATCCTCAGCATCCTCCTGCAGAACCACATTTCTATTGCTTCTAGTCTTTTCTTCATCTTTGAAAAAAATTGACCAGCATTTGCAACGATATAGAATGAGAGACATCACGTAACAGTCCAGTAGTTATTTCTTTGTTTCCATCAAAATTTTCCCGTCTCTAAATACTCTACCCAGTCTTTGGAATGCGTCTTTGGCCATGTCAATACGCCTTCGGATCTCTATGTTGCACCTTTTCTTCGCCGTTAGAGCACCTCTCAGGTATTTAAATTTCTGTACCTGCTTGATTTTAGTGTTCCCGAGCTGTAATTTGCATTTTAGCCTTCGCGGATGAGAAAGCATTCAGTTTTCTTACCTCTTGAATTTCACAGTGCTAGTCGACGACAATGATATACGAATGACGCTCAAAAAGAAATGATTTCGATTAATTTCAACACACGTTACAACAGAGACAAATAACAACGTTGAATAGAACAAGTTTTCAGCTAAAAAAAACCCCACAAAAATCACTATTCATCGATAGTAGGGATACCTCGGATTGGTGTAATGGTTAGCATGCTTGTCTCGCTAGACCCAGTTACAACTGAGTAGTGAGTTCGATTCACACTTGTTGTCCCATACTTTCGGCTTTGTGCTACATCTAAGCGGCGGTTAGAAAATCACCTATCCATCGATAGTAGTCGGTACTTTTGCGCATGCTTTTTCCCTAACCATGAACAATAGCCTCCATTCAGAAAATTCATCACCATCAGAAGCGATTCATTTTTTCACAGACATCCTTTTCACTAATCGATCGTGTTATTCACCACCTGACTGTGTTCACCTCCACTGTTTCTTCCCCATAAATATATATCAAGCATCTATGAATGTCAGTGGGTGTGATTTTTTATTTTTTGTTTTTATTTTTTTGCTAGGAGGGATTTATTGACACATACCTGCTTCGTATGTACTTTTATGTCAGACATTTTTCAAAACTGCCGCTCGATTACTATGAGTAACAAAAGATAAAGAAAAATAATGATCATAAACATTAAGAGTAAATTTATACTGTACATCTCACAAAAGTCAGTTGAGTGCCATACGTGATACACGCTTGGGCGATCATGTCTCGAAAGTGACATGACTGACTGAGCAGAAGATTCTCCCACAGTAGGTTGCCATTACTTTCTGCGGTAGACTGGTTGTCAACTAACGCTATAGAACCCAATCTGTTCTCTTATTTAACCCATAACTGGAGGGAAGAGACGGATTAATACCTTTCCCAAGGGTATTTGCGCGTAAGTGAATACAACGAATTTGACTTGAATTCGAACTCGGCTCTCCGATTTCTCGTTCCGAGTTGATACCCACTGCATCACAACGCAAAGTCACCACCTAAATCAGTATAATAAAACAAGAGACAATATTTTCGGGGCAAGATGTACTTTATTACTATTTTATTTACATGAAATTACCTTTAAATTAGGAAATCATTTTTCTTATATATCATTTAGAGATGAACTCACTTCGATTTTATTTTGATGATTTTTGATACTTACGTGTAATTAACATACTAATTATTTTTCTTGGTAGTGACACGCATTTTTGTGTTGGTTTTCGCGTAAGATTTCTATTAATTTGAGTCACAAGTAATTTCCGTTTTGAGAAAGTACTTGTAATGACAAATGTTCATTCTAATCATACATGACATTTAAGAATGTATTTGGAGCGCACTAGCATGGGTGAGATTTTGCACAGCATCGTCAGCTTACACAATGGAATAAAGGAAAATATCCTTTTCCGCGACAAAGCAAAGCCGCATATAACAAGAAAAAAATTTTTAGATGGTTTGTTCTATCCAAACCGCCATATTCACTAGTTTTTGCACCAATCAATTATTAACTAATTCATTATTAAGTACTTATCTAATGAAAACCATAGTAAAAACTTTCTGAAAAGATTTTGCACTTCAAAACCTGCGGCATTTTGCGCAAAAGGTATCGAATATATGACAGTCAGTTAGTTAAGTGCCATACATGATAAACGCTTGGGCGATCATGTATCGAAAGACACATGACTGACTGGGCAGACGATTATCCCGCAGTAGGTTGCCATTGCTTTCTGTGGTAGACTGGTTGCCGACCAAGGCTATAGAACCCAAGCTGTCCTGTTATTTAACCAATAACTGGAGGGAAAAGACTTAAGAATTAATACCTTTCCCAAGGGTATTTGCCCGTAAGTGAATGTAAAGAATTCAACCGGAATTCGAACTTGGCTCTCTGATTTCTCGGTCCAAGCCGATATCCACTGCCCCACAACGCACATCCATGTGAAAAGTTACTGCAAATAATAGGGAATATATGTAATTGTAATTTAATTTTTAAGAACAAATTTAATAAACATTAAAAAGAAATTACATCACTTTTCCCTAGGTAACCCCATAACCACTCATTCTCATCACGCTCCCCTATGTAACCCCCTAACCACTCTTTCACCTCACTTTCCCCTATGTAACCCGCTAACCACTCTTTCTCATCACTTTCCCCTATGTAACCCCCTAACCACTCTTTCACATCACTTTCCCCTATGTAACCCCCTAATCACTCTTTCTCATCACTTTCCCCTATGTAACCCCCTAACCACTCTTTCTCATCACTTTCCCCTATGTAACCCCCTAACCACTCTTTCAGATCAGTTTCCCCTATGTAAACCCCTAACCACTTTCTCACATCATTTTCCTCTCTGTAACCCCCTAACCACTCTTTCTCATCACTTTCCCCCCTGTAACTCCTAACCACTCTTTCTCATCATTTTCCCCTCTGTAATCCCCTGCGCAACAGTGGCAGTGAAATGCCTTGCTTGGGGTGAAATGATTAAAAAACAACAACAAAAAGCTCAACTTAATATTTAACCTTGTGTTAAAAAAATAATGATCATCCAGTATAAGGTCAGTTGCCACACAAGTTAGCGATAAGAGAGACAGTTTTTGTGGATGCGTGAGGAAGATAACGGTTAATCCTATATGAACAAATTAAGAGTGTAGTGATTGGGAAATTATCCTCTTCCAGAAATTGGTTCCAAAAAATGTTATACGAAGAGGATGAGGGTAGTACACTGCAATGTACGTGGCATAACCGGTCTTTGCTGTGAAGTTCGGGTGGAGTCAAAAATGAAAATGCCAGTGCGTGCGCAAAATCATCTATCATCAATTTTCATTTAAGAATCACGGAATACACTTCAATTTTGATTTATATGTATGTTAAAATTATACCAACAATTAATTACCCGGTGTCATTGCACGACTCTTTAAATGTTGATTGATTTGTTTGTTTAACGACATATTAACTACTTATAGGACATTCGTGTATGCGTTGTGGTGCAGTGGATATCGGCTCCGAACGAGAAAGCGGAGGGATGAGTTCGAATTCCAGTTAATGATTCCAGTTAATCATTCGTTGCATTCACCTCCCCACAAATATCCTTAGGAAAGGTATTAATATGTCTCTTTTTCTCCGTCTAATGGTTAAATAGCTGAACAGATTGGGTTCTATAGCCTTGGTTGGCAACCAGTCTACCGTAAAAAGAAACGGCAACCTACTACGAAAAAATCTTCTGTCCAGTCAGTCATGTCTCTTTCGAGACATGATCGTTTAAGCGTGTATCTTGTATGGCACTTAACTAACTGAAAAATCGGAATTTAATATAATTAGGAGATTTGAAGTAATAAAAATTATATAAGTTATTCTGCTTTTGCAATTGAATACATGGTAGAAGATACTCAGATTTTGTGGATATGCATTTTTGTATATACATGTTTTGTCGAGTCGGTGATGTGTGTTTTTTATGTTGTAATTTTTTTATATTTTTTAATATCGTTTGATTTCTTTACAAAATTGTGGTATAGGAACTAATGTCATGAATATTATTGCACATTGATTATTTGGGAAATTGATTTTGTATGGAGGCAGGTCAAACTGTATGGGTTATTTAATACCAGAACCTAAATATTTTGTACATAATTTTATGGTTTCAGAATAAAGCTATTTTTCATATATATTTTTAGATCATAAAATGCGTTTTTGGTAATTTTACGATAAAAAAATAATTTTGTTAATGTTGCATTGATTGTCATTTTC
Organism: Ascarosepion bandense; assembly: GCA_037127315.1. Classification (NCBI taxonomy): domain Eukaryota; kingdom Metazoa; phylum Mollusca; class Cephalopoda; order Sepiida; family Sepiidae; genus Ascarosepion; species Ascarosepion bandense. The sequence goes on along the minus strand of JBBBDQ010001395.1, from coordinate 1,590,328 downwards.
AGAAGAACGGTAATTAAAAGGTGGTTCCACGCTTCTCAGATGTAGTTTATCGTTATGCTTAAGACGCTCGTTTATTGTAAACACAGAGGCTTAATGACTGTGTATTCTGAGTTTTATATACGTATGTTGTATATCAATAAACAACAAACACGCATATATATAAAAATATGAGTTATATTTTTATTGATGAACGATGGACCGTGTAGCCTAGTGAACAGAGAGTGAGAGAGCGCTCTTCCAAGGTTGACAGGGTGACGGGGGGGGTGTCGTCGTATCTGTTGCTCCGCCACTCTGGTCTGGCTCTCTGCCCAGACTCCCTAGACTGCCGTGAAATCCGTGCCTGAGGTCTTTTTATCTCCAAACCGGTACTTCCGATTTTTGCCTCGCCTACGCACGCCCACGTAATTCTCAGGGACACCTGTTCTGCTTGCCTCTTGTAGCCATTTCCGCTACTGCCGGAAATAAGGTCAAACAAACATCCGTTCCTTTCAACGGCCGGAAAACGCCCCCGCTTGCATCAGCTTCCTTCTTCGGGTGGGGCCAGATTATTATATTACACGTAGATTGAAATTAAAAGACTTGTGTCAGGTATAAAACCTTTCATGTTGCCGAAATGTGCGTAATAACAATCTTCCTATATAGCAGTGAATGATGGATTGTTTTCTCACAGATATAGTGGAGACTTTCAGTAACAGAGATTAAGTTCTACAGAAGGATGCTTAGCATGCCATAGACAGAATATATAAACAACGATTAAATTCTGAGGAAAATGTTGACTTGTAAAACCGAAAGAAACAGCTACCTTTTTACTCAGTCTTTATTAGAAAGCCGTTATCAATTACCTGAGTATAATTTCAAACTTGTCATAGGTAAATAAAAACAAAAATATACATATTTCTAGGATCGATTTAACACTGTATTCATATAATTAACGCTTCAATTTAGAAGCGTCAATGATATGAATACAGTGTTAAATCGATCCAAGAAATGTGTATATTTTTGTTTTTATTTACCTATGACAAGTGTGAAATTATACTCAGGTAATTGATCAATTTAGATCAAAAATTAAATATTTTTCAATTTTGACACATGTTGTATCTTTTTTTTTTTTTTAATAATCGTTTCACCCCGAACAAGGCATTTCACTGCCATTATTGTGCAGGGGGTTACGTAGGGTGGAAAATGATGAGAAAGGATGGTTAGATATAGGAAATGTCAGAAGGAGGGTGATAGACGGGTAAGGATACCAAGAATGAGGGTTGGGTAAATGGTGAGAGTGTTGGGAGAATAGATGCCAGTTAGTGTGATAGGAGGTGTCGATTGACCTAACATTTAAACTCCTGGAGATTGTAGCTGTCGGGAAAGCAGTCATATGGAAAGGAATTCCACAAGCGGGAAGCGCGAGAAAAGAAGCTGTTGGAGTAGAAATTACGGTTACATCTTATCTGTTTCACTGTAAAAAGGTGGGACCTAGTTGCTAATCTAGTATCTCGTGTAAATTCGTACCTAGGCGACATAAGGGAGTTCTCGCTAATGCTAATATAGAATAATAATACGTCCCAATATGTTTCTATAATTTTTTTCTCAAGTAGATCAGTTAATTTAAATAATTCTGCATATTTTTGAGGGGATGGTTTTACTAATATAAAATTAAATCTTTTAATACTTTTGATGAAATGAAGGTAAATTTATTGTCTCAGAACAAAAAATAAAAACCAAGAAGACGAATCTTATATCCTGGTTACTACATCATTTCAAAGTGGCTTGAAGAAAATAGCAAGACGAGGAAGATTTCACCGAATACATTAAATCAGACAGGAATATAGAGAAAATGCATTTTACTGATAAGTGTATTAAAAATTTTGAAAGAATGAGGAAAGAGAGTCTGAAGAATTTGACACTTACAGGTTGAAGACAAGAGAAGCAGAGATAAACATCTGATAAGCTACCTAACCAGCTTATGAAAATGGATAGCAAAGAAGAGAGGAATTATATGGGGCAAACATTGCTTAGATCTTCAAATAAGAGGAAAGATATAATCACAAAAATCCTAAAGGGTCATTACTCATAAAAGAAGAAAAAAAAGTATGTCTCTCCATTGTAAATAAAGAATCTTTATTAGGTTGTATCATTTCCTTTCGATAGTGTAACACACAGGGTTACACATATTTACGTCTCCGTTTAAACCGTGCTTCTTTCCTGTCTCGTTTACTTTTATAATTTTGAAATTCTAAACTAAAACTTGAAAGAAAAGCGTGCACATACGTTATTTTCAAGATGATTAAGTATTCTTTTTGAGTAATAAAATTTTAAATGTGTAATAGTGGAACATCCTGTCATCCCCCGAGAATAGAATGCTCTACTTTATAAAAGACGGCAATGAGCGGTACAAATATAGGGGAAAAGTCTTAGGCGAAGGCATTCACTATTCGATAGTCGATTCCGTGCCAACCGTTGCTTGTCTATATGTGTATTATTGTTAATTCTACCTTAGTACAATAAATCTATATTTCTTATTCCTGGTGTGAAGTTCCATTCTTCAACTGATCGTTTTATACTGTATTCCTTTTCGGTATATATCAAAATGATACTCTCTGTACGTTTGAACACTTTTGTAATACAAACACTGTATGGAATCGTCATGACGACAGGAATTTTTCGACATATTTAATAAGCTGCCAGTTCAAATAAAATTTCCAACGTTATTTTTGTAATTTAATCAGTATTTTTTTTAATCGTTTCACCCCACCAGCAAGGCGGTACCACCATTGATGCACAGAGAGGTTACATAAGAGTAAATGTTTAGACAAGAGGAGAGTAAAGAGAAAGACGGACTAGTTACAAGGGGTGTCAGAGAAAGGGCAATAGAAGGATGGCAACATAGGTATGAAGACGGTTGTGAAGGTAGAGAGAAAGGAAAAGAACAAAATATACAGGGTGATGTAGAAAGAACTGGAGTCGAGTGGACAATAGATGGGTATTGACATCGCATTTAAATTCCTGCAGGTTGTAGCCGTCAGAAAAGCAAGTACACGGAAGGGAATTCCACAGCGGGAAGTGCGATAAAAGAAGCTGATAGAGTAGAGTTGACGTCTGCATTTGGTTGATCTAACTGTAAGTGGGTGGCACCTTGTTGCCAGTCTGGTTGCACGAGTAAATTCTAGTGGCGGGGGCACCAGTGATTTAAGCAGAAGCTATTAATATATTTGTGGAATAGACAGAGGGAAGCCACATCCCGCCGGTGAGAAAGTGGCTCGAGTCGAGCTACCAAGTCGGGATCTATCACGTTACAGATTCTCCTTTAGAGCTTGTCTTATTTAATTTAATATGTATGGCACACAAAAAATCGCCCCATAGACAAAATTATAGGGAAAATAATAAGAGCAAAAATAGGCACCAAGTCGGTCGGAATGAAACTGAAGTAAACCACGTACTCGTCATGGTCATTTGTGCAGTTGGAATTGCTGGTATAGATTATAAGAAGTGAAAGTGTAAATAATCCTTCGAAAGCTAAAGAAACACAGAAAACAGTGAATAACCTACCTAAAGGTCATCTGTTAACAGAGGGCAGAACAAGGACAAGGTGAGATAGTAATGGTACAATTATTCCTTAGAACTAAAAGTATCGGAAGTTGTGGAAAGCTAAAACTGCCGACGTCCTGATTGGTTAGTTGCTTTTGTTTAGCGGCATGTCAACACCTCTATGGTTTATTTAATGCTGAAATCTAAATATTTTGTACGTAAATTAATTTATTGGGGAAAAAATAATTGTTTTAGAGATACATGCTTTACTAATTAACCCATACCTGGAATTGAAGCGGTTGCTTCATAATTTTCCCAGGGGTATATGCGTATAAGTGAATATAACGAATTCAACCGGAAATGGAACTCAGCTCTACGATTAACCATTCCGAGACACCATCCTTTACACCAATCGCACATCCAAGCCTACAGTACCTGGTATTCCAAAGCGTCAGCCATGTAGGTGCTGACTTGACTCGTCGTTACTTAACTTCAGTGATCGTACGGAAACCGTTCTTTCAACGTGATGTCGCCGTAAACCCGCCAACGTCCTGCAGGATCATGGAGCATAAAAGACTAAAAAAAGAAATTGATCGTAAATAAAGAATCTTCACCAAGGCGTATCTATTGTCAAATTTCCTTAGAATGGTGTTACGCATATTTACGACTTTGTTCAAAAAATGTTTCTTTCTTGTCAAATATACGTTTTTTCGTTTTTCTCTTTATTGCACATACTTTTTAGTCTCTCGGGTGAAATTGCAAAAGCGCATGCCCGACTGCAAAAATGACCACTGATTTCATTAAAGTTTAAAAAGATACAATGCGTGTGTATACGTGTGTACTCTTTTGTATTGAGTAGAAAGGCTATCCGAAATCAATATGACAGTCAGAACTTTTGAAGTTATAAAATAATTGTCATTCTACAGAAGGATGTTGAGGATAACATGAACCAAATGTGTAAGCAACGGCGAAGTTTAAGAGAAAATGGAAAGAAAAAGGAAACTTATATTTAACATCAAGAAGCGAGAGCTGAAGTACCTTTGGCACATAATAAAAAAAGAAGGATTTGAAAATCTGATATTCACAGGGCAAGATGAAAGCAAGTGGGTCATAGGAAAACAACGCATGACATAGTTTGTGGGTTTGAGTAAATGGATGGTGAAACAGGTTTTAGGGAATATACCAAAAAGACAAAATATATTGAAAGCTACAAAGGACAGGAAGTTGTTGAGAGCCATGATCTCCAATGTCCGAAATGGACACAACACATAGAGTAAGAGTTACTGGGTTTAAATAAACGTTCTGCGGAGATTTTTTAAAATAAATAACTTTAATAAAAGCGTGAAAAATACTCGTGCCATGATGAAAATGATTTGTAATGTCTTCACTTTTCAAGGTTCATTGTTTTTAAAAAGCTGTGGAATAATAGATATATCTAAACTTATTTATAAATGGAATTTTGAGTGTGTGTGTGTCTGTGTGTGTCTGTGTGTCTGTGTGTGTGTGTGTGTGTGTGTGTGTGTGTGTGTGTGTGTGTCCGTTACCTATAGACTCTGAAACGGGTGAACCGATTTTCTTGAAAATTTACACAGTTGTACTATAAGCGTCTGCGAAAGTTCTTAGCTAGGTTTTGTGTCGCGGTACCCCCGATAAATATCGAAAATCGATAATCGAAAAAAATCGGGTTATAGAAAGAATGGTCCGATTTTTATCAAATTTGATGCACTCATATACAAAGACATAAGAAACGATATTCAGAAATTTCAAGGTTGCAGTTCTTACAATACTGCAGAAAATCGATAATATATATATAACGGGCAGGATGTTTGTGTGTTTGTTTATCTGCCTGAAAGTCCTTTTATTTTAGTTTTGCTTCGGGTTTGGCTCTAAGTAGGTATAATTTTAGTTCTTAGTCTTAGCCATGATACCATTTACCCAGAGGACTTATTTAGCCTTCAAAATTCAGTTTACGACTAAAAAAACTTATTTGATATCGATAGAAGGAAATCAAAATTTGACTTACATCCATTCATTTTTCTTTCAGTCTACGGTTTCGCTTTAACTGGAAACGACTATTGCTTTTTAGACTTTCGTGCCAACGTCCAAAGAGTCTGAGCTCCAGGACCATGGATTAGTTTTAAAGCTTTCATTACACCCGAGCAACGCCCGGCTATATTTCTAGTATGTTAATATGTACTTCATAGCCCTGTTATATTACGTCCAGCACTGTTTTAATAACATTAGAAAAGTATTTATATATTTGTGTGTACATGCGTGTATATCCATATATACATATATATATATATATGGATTTTGGGTAAGATGCAGATTGCTGCTACCCGAAATTTCTTGTAACATAAGTGCTAAATAGATTCCTCAAAGAAAGAATACCTGAGTGAAAACGTGGTTTCTCATTACATGGTGCAATGATTTCATGAGGTGTGTAAAATAACCGACATGACAATGGAAACACAGGTTTTCTTGTCATTTTGATCAATTTGTTCAATTCTCTGAACATTTGTTTGGTACCTCACACACACACACAGAAACACACACATACACACACATATTTATATATATATATATATATATATATATATATAGAGAGAGAGAGAGAGAGAGAGAGAGAAAGAACATTACTTATATATATATATATATATATATATATATGCTCCTACAATACATTTGAACGTGTACTTCAATAAAGGACTAGAAAACTGAAACGGAAACAGTACAGTGCGTGTGAAAAAAAGGTGAAAACTTTTCTTTTTTATTAAGGGGTCACCAAGTGTGAACCCGTTAAGGAATATATTAAGTTGGTTAGGAGTCAATCCTGATATAAAGTTTAAATATTCCACAAAATACGCCAAATGAAATGTTCTCTCGGACGGAAGTTACGCAGACAATTAAGCTAAAAATAAAAAACAACGAAAAACTGGCACCTGTCTATTTTTTTTATCCCTGTCCTGGTGTCCGTGGATGTTGCCTGTTACTCTGAATATTATAAGATGAAACTTGCTAAAGACCCCATCCACAAAAAAAAAAACAACAAAATATTATTAATGAATTCACCTGTATCATGCTACATATATATAGTAATGATAAATGTGTTATTAGCCGTTTCCCTTCAAGGAAATATTTGGCATTCATTGACCGAGCAGCCAGTAATGTTTTATAAAATTTTTCTCTTAAAACAAATTTTCAGGAAAATAACTTTTTCAAATTCTGTAGATGTTATCGATCTTTTCAGTATCGATGAATCTTTCCTTCCTAACATTTTTTTAAATTAACGTGGAACTTCAGCATCATCATTTTGACATTAGCTTCGCTTCAAGTTACATGTGCTAACAATTTCAGCTGTTGGACGCCATCAAATGATGTGGATACGAATATCTGGTACAGTTTTTTGGGATTCTGTATTGCCAGTCCGTAATGTTTGAAGAAGATTGTGCTTTGCCAAGATCCACAGGTTGCACTTGATCATACGGGAACCGGTGTTTCTACGTGATATGGCCGTAAGCGAGAATCAGAACAATTGGAATTTATGAAGAAAGTGAATATGAATAATTTGTTACTCCCCGTGCATAATGAAGATAGAGGAAAACAGCGATTATCTTACCTAAATATCTTGTATAAACAGATGGTAATGGTAATCATATAATTAGCCGTTTCCCTACAAGGAAGTATTTGGTAGTCATTGACCGAGTAGCCAGTACTGTGAAATCTATAAAATCTTTCCCTTAAAATCTTTTTTCTATAAAACCAGTTTCTCTACTTCAGTAATTGTTATCGATGTCTCCAGTATTGATAATGGTGTGACACTCTCGGCCGGATGGCTCTCTGCCCCTGGTCCGGAACCTGTTTTGATGATGATAATGACCGGAACATGATTGGGTTAATGCTAACGAAACGGCACCAATTATGATGACAGCCTCGACACAGCAGCTGGTCCTCAAGATGTCTATTAAAATGGTGAACTTTCCTGCCCACGCTGTGTTCTTTGATCTCAGGAAAGACACGTTGAAACCCGGTAGCCGTCTCTCTGCCACCTCAAACCAGACCAGACACACGTGTACACTCGTGTTGAAAAACATAAACACGGCACCCACCAAAAAATAAATAAATAAATAAATAAAAAATGAATAAGTTCGAAGACGCTTGTATGAGTTACGGAAAAAGTATTTCTATATATAAAAAATAAAAATAAATAGAATATACAATCGTCGGATTCAATGTTCACAACGGAGCAAAGTTTTCGTTAAGAATAATCAGAGCTTTCAATTTTCCAAATAAAAAAGTATTTTCACAGCTCTTCACCGAAGCTTTACGGAAACGGTAGAAATAGAGTGTTTTGGTGACAGGGGTAGTCATTCGTCTGGCCTCTTTCGGCAGCTCCTACTGATTTTTTCACTGGGGTCTCAATTTTTATAGTTGTCCCCAAAGTATCTATACAAATCAAAACTTTGACTAATGAGAATTCTTCCACCTACACAATTCAAGGTAGAGTTATATCATGTTCTTGGTTCAACCAATCAGGCAGCAACACCTCATATGACGTAATTTTCTTTTCGTCCTCTTCTTCTTAATTACATCATTTTAGGTTTTTATATTTTCAAATCCTTTCCCAGCAAATGTGGGAAGTAAGCATCTGACCTTACCTTATCCCCATCAAAAGTCCTGACAGCCTTGTTTTGACAATCTTCATCTTCCATTTTTACCGGGCAAAAATTCACTTCTGAATACAATGGGAAAAATATATTTTTTTCTTTTTCCCCAATCTCCAGCCAATTTCTCTATTTTTCGGATTTTACAAGTACATAAGTATTAAAAAATTTTTAAGCAGAGCTCCTATCTCGAATTACAATAAACTGCAAAATCAACAATACCACTAATAATAATTTCTTTCGCTTCGTTGTACTAAACCAAGAACTATATTTTCATTTTTTTTTTTTTTTTTTACATGTGGAAATAGAGTTACAGGGATTTTTTCTCTAAAGTGTTATTTGAAATAGTGTGGAATGTAAACATCTTAACAATGTCATTATTTTCCCTTCGAGTTACATGTACTATCCATTTTAGTTGTTGTCGCGGTCGGTAATCCTCAAGTTATGTGCTTTCTTTTATTCTCTTGCCACATCAAATTTACACATAGAAAATGATTCTGCGTACTTAGACAGAGTGCAATGGTTAATAAGCTTGTCTCACGAGAAACTATTACAACTGAGTAGTGAGTTTGATCCTCACTGGCTGCGTCATACTTTCGTCACTGGATGTCCCATACTTTCGGCCTTGTGCCACATCTAAGCGGCGCTTAGAAAATCAACTACGTCATACTTTCAACCTTGTGCCACATTCTGAAGGGTGCTTAGAAAATTACCAACTACGCCTGAGTTGTGAATTCGGTTCCTATTGGGTGCTCCCTGCTATCAATATATTTAAACTATGCTTAAAAAATTGGGCTTTGTTCTCTGTCTAAACTATGCTAAAAGATCACTATATTGGTGTAATCTTTTATACAGAATTATGCAATGAATGCGCCTTTGTATAAAGAAAAAAATTCTTACAACCTGAATTTAATTTTAAATTTCTTTTGCATTAATGTTTGTTTAATTTTTTATTTGAAGGTAAAATATAAAAAGGAACATTAAAAGTAACAAAGGATGAACTTTCTTTGAACTTTCACGTTTTTCCGTTTGAAGGTGAAGAGAAAAGAGAAGTTCTTTTCTGTTACTTGTGTACTTTATTATTTTGTGTTTTGTGCAGAAACCTTTTACACACATATTACCGTTTGTACCTCACCTTCAAATACTATCATTTATTTTGCGCTTGTGGCTTTCTTATTTGAATTCAGTGATTTATTCTGGGGTGGGTTCCAAACTAAATAATAAGAAAGTAATTTGATTAAAAAGGAATATTTGTCACTATTTCGAAAAAGGTCTCAACATTTCTTGCAGTGCAACCTAACAACTCATATCGCAGTTTTTTTTTCTGATCACATTTATTTTTCGTAAGATTGTGCTGCGCCAATCTCATCAATTTAGGCAGCTATGTTTTTTTTTAATGTTTTGATCAATTTCAGCTCAAACAAGGCAGTAAAACCACTAAAACCCAAGAATGTGAAAGAATTAGGAACAGAAACATTAATAATGAGCGGGAAGAGAAACGGATAATCTGGAGGACAGTAGAAAGCGTTCATCATAAAATTCACTTGTTACGACATCGCAACCCTTGTTAGGTTATTTAATGTCGAATTTTTATATGGGGCACTCAACGAGGTTCAAACGGCTTTACTGTAGTATGCAGTCTGCCACAATATTTCTGCTTTCGTATGCAAAGTAGTGGCGGAGTACATAGCGACTAAAAATGGGAAATCGAGCAGTTGATTTCCAAATCCAGTCGAGTTCCTTACATTTACTTACACGCAAATAACCTTGATAAGAGTATGAACTTAAACATAAATGGCCAGAGAGGCTGAGTCCTACAACTTAGGAGAAGTCAAATTTGGAGGGGAAACATTCAAATCAGCCTGAAGATGGTTGGGTTCTAACAGGATATCTCGCTCAAAACACACCACTGCTGCTGCACATGTAGTTTACCTATGTCCCTGTTGGCTTACAGGACTCGTGCGCTGAGTGTAAGTTCTACAGAATTGTTTTGAATTGTTTCTGTGTATGAGGTCTACCGAATTCTTCACTTAATCTTTGAAAATTGATTTAAGAAAATAAAATTTAGTACAAACTAAAACTTAATCACACATTCACAACTTTTTTATTTAAAAAACTTTTAAAAAAAGAAAATTAATAAAAGGCATTTAAAATATGAATTTTATATATATTTTGTTCATATATTTCATTTTATTTATATATTTTATTTTATATATATTTTATTCACCCCATCAGCGAGGGGATGAATAAATAGATCTCTTCCACGACGAAAGCGAGTAACCGGCAATAACGGAAATACCGACGGATTGGAAATATTAAAACCTGAAGTGGAAGCTTCACTAGCCAAATTGAATAGAAACAAAGCAGCAGAACTAGACGGCATTTTAATGGAGATTCTGACAGTTTTAGAAGATTTCGGCGAAGACAAGCTTACAGAAATAATAAATGACATCTACAACAGTGGCAATATACCTGAAGATGTTAGCAGATCGATTTTCATAGCTCTGCCCACCCCCAAAAAAGAAAACAAGGTGTAAACGAGTGTGAAATCTACCGAACAATCAATTTAAAGAGTCACATAAGTAATCATAGGGATTCTGACCAATAGAGCGCGAAGCAGAATCAGGCCAAAGAGAGAACAAGGACATTGCGGTTTCGTCAAGGACACCGGAACAAGAAAGGCAATATACATGCTCTGAATTCTATCATGAAAAACTACAAAAGAACGTGTAATTGCTTGAGCTTTGAGTTTGAGCCTTGTTTAACGGTATATTAACCTCTGTGGGTTAACTAATGTCAAAAAGGTTGGTTCTAATGTATTCGGTTATAGTGAAAAGATTGATACAGTCAGATTATAATTAATTTTTTTTTTGTTTTTATTCTTTTTTATTTATGATAAGTTTTTTTTTTTTCAAAAATGTATTGTTGGTAATATTTTTCCTTCAAAAATGTATATTTTTCTATAATAGTCTATTTTTATGTATATATTTCTATAAAAGTGTATTTTTATACTTTCATAGCGTTTTGAGGTTAACTATTTGCCCATAGCTGGGACCGTAGCATATGCTACCACACCGGTTCAGGGTAGACCTGAGAACAACAGCAATTAAGAGGTGGTTTCATGCTCCTCACGATCTCACAATCAGAAGCCTTGCTGCCGGATGCAGTTTACCGTCATGCCCTGGACCAATGTGTCAGTCAGTTAAGTATCATACGTGAAACACGCTTGGGCGATCAGGTATCGAAAGAGACATGACTGACTGGGCAGAAGATTATTCCGCAGTAGGTTGCCATTGCTTTCTGCGGTAGACTGGTTGCCAGCCAATGCTATAGAACCCAATCTGTCCTGTTATTTAACCCATAACTGGAAGGAAGAGACGGATTAATTCATTTCGCAAGGGTATTTGCGGATAAGTGAATGAGTTTTGTAGACTACATAAAAGCGTTCGCAAAATAGGTTGAAAAGGCTTTTCAGAGGTGTTCGCAAACCTTTTCATATTTGGAAAAGACAGAATAATCAAGAACCTACACTAGCTGCAAACCGCTGCACACGGCTAGGAAAGGAGCTCAGCAGATATGAAAAAATATAAATAGGTGTAAGACAAGGATATGTTTCTCACCGGATTTATTCAATCTATACAGCGAAATAATTCTAAGAAGTTCTGCCATGATTCCTTATTGGTGGCCAGAATCTTAGCAATATAAGATTTTTTTTATAATCGTGTCGCCCCAAGTAAGACATTTTACTGCCACTGTTGTGCAGGGGGTTACATAGGAGGAATGTTATGAAGAGTGAGAGGTTGCCATGGGTATCAGGAAGAGAGTAGGAGAGGGAAGAGATTACTGATGAGAGTGGGGTGGATGAGGAGGAATGTTATGAGGAGTGAAAGGTTGCAGGGGGTGTCAGGAAGAGAGTAGGAGAGGGAAGAGAGTACTGATGAGAGCGGGGTGGATGTAGAAAAGCATGAGAGAGAGGATGTAAGTTAGTGAGACAGAAGATGACTATTGACTTCACATTTAAATTCTTGATGACACGGTGCTGATAGCAGACAAGGAAAGGAAACTACAAGCCCTTCTACAGAATGTAGCGAAAGAGAGAGAGAGAGAGAGAGAGAGAGAGAGAGAGAGAGAGAGAGAGAGAGAGAGAGAGAATAAATTACTAAACATAAATTTCATGAAAATTGAATGCATGGTCATAAGCAAAAAAAAAATAAAACGGATTAAGAAATACCAATTTTCAGGTCGGGGACACTAAAATCAAGCAGGTAATGAAAGTTAAGTACCTGCGATGTGTTCTAACAGAGGACGGAAAGTGTGAGACTGAGATCCGAAAGCTTATTGTCATGGCCAAGGGCGCATTCCAAAAGCGTAAAGTGTTTCCCTGTGTCGCAGCTCATCAGTGCGGTTGGGCTCCGATTGCTTTTTAGCCCAGGATTGGAGCCCGACCGAGTTGGCGTCAGTCGGCGATTCTACCTCTGGGAGATATATATATATTAAAAATTTCACCCCAACCAAGGCGGTAGCGCAGCTGATGCGCAGGGAGCTACATAAGAGAAGTAAAGTTTTAGGCAGGAGGAGAGTGAAGAGAAAGACGCACCAACTACAGTGGGTGAAAGAGAAAGGGCAAGAGAAGGATGTGAACACAGGAATGAAGACTGGCAACTGCGTCACAGTTAGATTAACCAAATGCAGCCGACAATACTACTCAATCAGCTTCTTTTCTCGCACTTCCCGCCTGTGAATCTCCCTTCCATATTCTTGCTTTCCTGACGGCTACAAGCTCCAGGAATTTAAATGCAATGTCAGTACGCATCCCTTATCTTCTTGACTCCGCTTCATTCTACATCACCTTGTATATTTCCTTTCTCTCTACCATTGCAGCTGTCATGACACCTGCATTCCTATCCGTGGCGTTACGCCTTGGTTTGGGTGAAACGGTTAAAAAAAATCATTCTATATATTTAGAATTTATAACATAAATATGTTATAATATCATTACAAAAGTAGCCATTTTCTTTCGAGACATATATATATATATATATATATATATATATATATATATATATATATATATATAGGCAGCGAATTCTCGAGAATTTTTAATATTCGTTTATTATTTTCGTGGTATAATACATTGGTGTTGTCAACAAATATTTTCCTGTGTTGTGAATGTAGACAGCAATGTTGTCCAATTCTTCTCCTTACTTAATGGTGTTCATCCTACCCTTAAATTTACAGTAGATAGTGGGGACAATTGATTTTGCTTTTCTTAGATGCTCTGTTTCATAGAACATCTTCCTCTTTTATTAATTTTGGGGATAGAAAGTATACGCGATATATACGCGACATGATTCTTTTTGTTCTAAACGAAAAAAGAATAATTTGATTATGACCTTGACCCACAGAGCATTAATGACACCCTAAAAGATGAAATTAGTTGTATAACTAGCATCTTTGTGAGCAATGGTTATCCGTCGGACATTGCTCAATCGGTTATTCGAGGGAAGATGACTAATTTAACAAAATTAAAACAGTAACGGTTGAAAAATGTGCAGTCTATCTCCGAATACCGTGGTTGCGTAGTGTCAATGAGACTTTAGCCAAGCGTATTTCATCAAGTTCACGTGAGTATTATTATGCAACCAATGTACGTGTTTTGTTTAAAACTAAATATGTCTTTCTATCTATGCATAAAAACGTTCTACCCCATTCCCAATATATTAACTCTGTTATAATTATAAATGTAGTTGTGGAGCCAACTACATAGGTAGAACGACGCAACGTTTAGACGTTAGGATTAAACATCATGTGCCCGCTAAATTACTCAACAAGAATTTTTTGTCTGGTGATAGCATTCGAAACATATACGGGTTTTCTAAAGCGGATCAACTGATAAATAATCCGAGTTGTGCTGAGGATTTTAGTGCGAACTGGTTCTCCATTTTGGCCAGATTACACTCATTGTTCCATCTAATGATGTTGGAAACGCTGTTTATCTGGTCCACGCAGCCGTCTGTAAATAAAAATAAGTGTTTGCTTGGGCTTGCTCTGCTGGGTCTCTAGCATCTTTAGATGTAATAACTTTTATCAGATATTTTCTCTTCCGTTTATTTATTTTAACAATAACAGATATTGTTTTTTCATAATTTTTCCTCGTTTACAGTTCTGAAGAGAGGGGACGAAACCGGTCGGTTCCTGTTTTTATTTTAAAATTGGCATGGCCGAATATATTAAAAGATTTTTTGTCTTTAACGCCATAATAAAATTCTGTACCATTAATATATATATATATATATATATATATATATATAGTCATCCACACATTAAACATCCACATACAAGACATCCGATTGCTTCGATTGAAACTCGAACGATTTGCTATTAGTCAAGGAGCCTACATCTAAATTATCGGCGCCAGGCTGAGAGAGGAGGGAAATTTTATTGTGTTATATATATGCGATGTACATACACTGCAGCAGCCAAGAGAACTCCATGCATGACGGGTAAATCGCTGATCCCACAACTGTTTTTAAAATTTTAATGTCCATTTAGGCAACATGTATTTATCCAAACATGTTTGATTAACTTTTGACAACGATAACCTGTACGCAATAAGAATAACCCGGAAAAAAAATTCAGACACGCATGTCATATAAATCTGACATTGCGTAAAACGATTATTACCGTTTAGGATGTTTGCAGAAACTTTTCCGCATAAAACCGGGCTTTGGTGCCCGTTGAAAGACATTTCGCATGAAAACCTCCACAGTTTTACCCAAAAAGCCATCGAATAGCTGTCAACTACTATAGAATTGTACTTGATACTTTGGAATAATAAAGTTTGTAAAACAAAAATCTGAAAGATTTAGGATTCCAACGAAATATTTCGGTAATATTTCTTTCTCACAAGAATCAACACTTATAACTATTTTTTATGATGTAAATTTCTTAAAAAAGATTAATACCGTTTATAGCGACCTAAATTCTGCGTTCCTATGATTAAACAAAATTCACAGTATTCACTGCTGAAATAGTGGATATCTTCAATGTTTTTGGTCATATATGTTATTAATGGATGTGCGTTGTCGTGTAGTGAATATCGGCTTGGAACGAGAAATCGAGGAGCCGAGTTCAAATTCCAGTTGAATTCATTGCATTCACTTACACGCAAATACCCTTCGGAAAGGTATTAATCTGTCTATTCCTTCCAGTTATAGGTTAAATAACAGGACAGATTGGGTTCTATAGCCTTGGCTGGCAACCAGTCTACCGCAGAAAGTAATGGCAACCTACTGCGGGATAATCTTCTGCCCAGTCAGTCATGTCTCTTTCGAGACATGATCGCCCAGGCGTCTTTCACGTATGGCACTTAACTAACTGAGAGACATGAAAATTTGGTTGGCAAATTAGAAAAGAGTACTGCACTGTTATGTGATATCTGTCCTCCTACATGACAGCGAATGCTGGACAATCTTCTCAAAGATGAAGTAAAGACTCAAAACAACAGAAATATGCTTCTACAGAAGGATGCTGAGGATATCATGGACTAAACAGGTCAGCATCAAAGTGGTTTTGGAAAAAATGAAACTAAAAGGAGACATACTTAGCACCAGTAACCAGTACAAGACAGCTGAGCTTTCTGGGTTACGCAGCGAGGAAGAAATGCTTGGAGAATTTGATACTGAAAGGGCAGATAGATGGAAAGTGAAACAGGGTAAAAGCGCAAGTCGTGCTTGATGGGCAAGTTGATGACAGAGCTGGGTTTAGGAGAAATACCAAGAGAAACGGTATTAAGCGCTACAAGATACAGGAAGATGTGGAAGACCATGATCGACTACGACCTGAAGGGATATGACACATAAAAGAAAGATTAGGGGCCATCATCTGCCACGTTCTAAAGGAGCATGATGAAGAGAAGAAGTATTGTATGTACGGGTGATTGCTGAAAAGTTTATCGGTCTGAATAAAAATAAACGAATAACAGTAAAAATAAAAACAAAACTTCTAATATATGGTAATTTCGTTAGAATTTTAAGAAAGGCTGAGTACATTTCAGATACAAATTTTCTGCTAGGAAGTTGTACAGAGCCATAATCGCCGATGTTCTGAAATATGACACATAGAAGGAGAATAATTTTGCCCTACGTGTCAGTGTGCCGGCTACAGTGAACCCCAAAGACGCCCGCGAACAAGCTTTTCGCTAAACCGCGCCACGGGCTCCCGACGCCACACGCTTGAATGCAGCCAATATCGCACAAATAGCCTAAGTGGAAAGGGCATTGCGTACGTTTGTGTCGTAACGTCCAATTCTGGGTCGCTCGTGCTTGACTTGTCGTAGGCTGGGGGTAAGAACGACGAAAGTGAGATAGGATGCCTGGGTGGGTGGATAGTCGGTGTCGGGCCGTGTGTCTTAGGTTTGAACATGAGATGTTGTTGGAAAAGATCGTGCGCGAAGTTTTGTTATTTTCCTCGCAATTAATGTTATTACAGTGAATAAGTTAGCGGCGATTCTTTTTGTGCAAGAAGGATGTCAACAAGAAGGATGTCAACAAGAAGGATGTCAACAAAGGACAACAACAAAGCATTTTTGGGACAGGCTCAGTTTCAGAACAATGGAACTATAGGTTTCATTTTTTTTTTTTTATTCGGAATCCCAACGTTGCAGTACACAAAATGGTGTTGGTTAAGTATGACAAATGAAAATGGCGTGGGATGATGGTTACGTCGAATCATAAAACAATTCTACATTCAAGTCAATTTGTTTTTCGTAGACTTTGTTCCAAAAGAAAGAGATCTTGTTGGGTGCTGTAAAGGTAATTTTCTAAGCGCAGTATAAATGTTGAACAAGGCGAAAAGAATGAGGCACACAGTTAGGATCAAACTCAATAATCAGTCGTAATTGATTTATCGAGACAAGATTTCAAACTATTGCACAACATGGAAAAACCGAAAATTATTTTCTAAGCGTAGCTTAAAATGTGACTTGAGGCCGAAAGTGAGGATCGAAACTACTCAGTCGAGACTGAGCTAGCTAGATAAATTGGTAACCATTACATCAAGTCTAAATGCCAAAGAAAGTTTTTCCAAGAGTAATTCAGATGCGGTGCAAGGCCGAAATTATGGAGCACGTAGTGAGAATCGAAATCTCTACTCAGTTGTGAGGGATCTAGCGTGACAAACTTGTTAACCATTTAAACTACATCGGAGGACACTTAGGTGTTGTAATGGATAGAAGGTCGGAATGAGAAGACGGAAAGCCGAGTTTGAATTTCATTAGGACTAGTTACATTCAGTTGCGTGTAAATACCCTTAATATCCATCTCTCCTCCTTAGCTATGGTTTGAATAATACGACTTGTATCAGTATAACGAATTGTTATCCTAAAAAATTGTTAATGCAGCATTGCGTTGTAAAATAAATAAATAAATAAATAAATAAATAAAAATAAAGAATTACAATTCAAAATATAATTTGACTTTAAATAACTTTAAAAGGGTTGATAAGCCATAAAAACATCATCCATGAGAAAGAAAGGCATGATGTGAAAAATTTATTATCGACATATTAGTCAATCAGTCATTCATTTACGTGGCATACGTGATACAAGCTTGGACGATCATGTCTCGAAAGAAACATGACGGACTGTGCGGAAGATTATCCCGCAGTAGGTTGCCATTGCTTTCTGCAGTAGACTGGTTGGAAATTCAAGGCTATAGGACCCAATCTGTTCTATTATTTAACCCATAACTTGAGGGAAGAGACAGATTAATACCTTTCTTAAGGGTATTTGTGCAAAAGTAAATGCAAGGAATCCAACTGGAATTCGAATTCGGCTCCTTGATTTGTCGTTTCGAGTTGATATTCACTGCACCACAAGGCACATTCAGTCAGTCAATTAAGTGCCATACGTGATACACACTTGGACGAATATGTCTCGAAAGAAACATATGCAGAAGATTATCCCGCAGTAGGTTGCCGTTGCTTTCTGCGGCAGACTGGTTGCCGACCAAGGCTATAGAACCCAATCTTTCCTGTTATTTAACACATAACTAAAGGGAAGAGACGGATTAATACCTTTCCCAAGGATATCTGCGCGTATTCGAATTCGGCTCTCCGATTTGTCGTTCCGAGCCGATATCCACTGCCCCACAACGCACATCCAGATATATTAGACACCCTTTAAAACTCCCTACTAGAAATAACTAAAAATTATCTCCTGAGTCATATATATGAAGTCAAGGAAAGTCATTCGCCAAATTGCAAAGACTTGATAGAAATCAAAACTTGATAGCAAGGCTCAACAACCTGCACATATTTGGGAAAGACTTCAGAGTAATCAAGAACCACTAATAGCAGCGAACCACATGCATATGGACAGGAAACGGGTTTAGCCCATATAGAAATAAAATAGAAAAGGGTGTAAGACGAGGATGTGTCTTTTCACCGGATCTATTCAACTTATACAGCGAAACAATACTGAGAGCCCTCGAAGTCATACAAGGATTCATTATTGGCGTCCACAATCTGAACAATATAAGATATGCAGATGATAAAGTGCTGATAACAGACACGTAAAGGAAACTACAAAACTGAAGACAGCGGAAAGAAAGGTCTGCATATAAACAACAAGAAAACCGAATGCATGGTCATCAATAAAAAGAGGATTCCAAAATGCCAACTACAGGCGAGGGATACCTAAATCAAGCAGTTACAGAAATTTCAAAATCTTGGAAGTGTTCTAACAGAAAACGTAAAGTGCGACACTGAGATCTAAAAACGAATTGGCATGGCCAAAAATGCATTCCAGAAACTGATTAGAGTATTCTGAGACAGAAAAATTTCGACAGAAACAAAGAAGAGAGTAATCGATTGTTATGTGATGTCTGTTCTTCAATAGGGCAATGCCTGACAATCTCCTCAAATATGAAGGAGAGACTTGAAGCAACCGAAATGTGGTTCTATAGAAGAATGCTGAGGATACCATAAACCAAACATGTGAGCAACGATGAGGCTTTGGATAGGATGCAAACGAATCGGAAACGAATCGGAAATTAATACTTAATATCAGGAAAAGACAGACGAAGTATCTGGGATTTGTCATGAGTACGAAGAACTTGGAGAATCTTATGCTTACACGTAATATCGAAGGAAAAAGAGACAGGAGAAAGCAACGCGAAACATACTTGATGGACTTGAGCAATTGGATGGCAGAGTGGGTTTCGGTGTGGTAACAGGAGAAAGCGTGCTAATGCATAGGGAGATGTGGAAGTCCATGATCACCTACGTCCTGAAGGGACACGGCGGATAGAAGAAGAAGAATGTTTATCCAAACGCATTTGAAGTAATACTTATACGTTTGCCATAATTTCCGAATTGCAAATCGAGATCAGTCCGTTACGTGACATACGTGATACACGCTTGGGCGATCATGTCTGGAAAGTGACCTGACTGACTGAGCAGAATATTTTCTCGCAGTAGGTTGCCATTTCTTACTGCGGTCGATTCGTTGCCAACCAATGCTATAGAAGCCAATCTGTCCTGTTATTTAACCCCTAACTATAGGGAATAGACTGATTAATACCTTTCCCCAAGGATATTTGCGCGTAAGTAAATGCAGGGAATTTAACTGGAATTCGAACTCGGCACTCCGATTTCCCGTTCCGAGCCGATATTCACTGCACCACAACAGTTTTCAATATTTATTAGATGCTTATTTGGTCTTATGCTGCTTCTCGTCTCATCACAGAAGTAAAGTCGAGACTGTTGATTACCTAGGCAGGTGATCGTTTGGAAAAGTCAAATGCTATAAACGTAGATGAGCGGGTGGTGTTCTCAGACTGAGAAATTAAAGAACTAAATTCTAAATTCACTTGTGTTTGTAATGTTCATTGACGCACAAATATCTTTGGGAAAGTTATAAATCCACCTCTTCTTCCCGCAGCTATGGGTTAATTAGTATATCTATTATCACTAAAGCATCATGATCAAAAAATCTTCTTCTTCTTCTTCTTCTTCTTCTTCTGTGTGCCTTGTCCTTTCTGGACGTAGGCGATCGTGGCCTTCCCCGTCTCTCAATCCATGGTGGCTCTTGGCACACTTTCTCCTGTGACATCTCGCAACCACGGTTCTGTCATCCACCTCCTCAGGCCCTTCAAATATCTTATCCGCTGCTTTCCTCTGTCCTTTTCCCCTCTATCTTATCTGTTAATATCAAGTTCTCCAAGCCTTCCTTCCTCATTGCATGTCACAAGAACTTTAGTTGTCTCTTCCTGATGCTCAATATTAATTTCCTTTTCGTTTCCATTCTTTCCAACACTTCAACATTGCTCACATGCACGGTAATCGAAAAATATTTTCTGTAAAGAGTTGATGAGTCATAAAAACTGATCTATCAATATATATTTATTTTATTTATAGTATTCTTCTTCTTCTTCTTCTTCTTCTTCTTCTTCTTCTTCTTCTTCTTCGAAGATTGGTGAATTCAAATGGAATTCAAACTCGGCTCCCCGATTTCTCGTTCCGAGCCCATATCTACTGCGCCACAACGCACATCATTATATTCACTTACGCCTAAATACTATTGGGAAAAGTATGAACCCACCACGTCTCCTCCAGCTATGGGTTAATTAGTAGGACTTGAACCAGTAAATCATTATTATGAAAAAAAAAAAAATCCTACCATCTAAAATATTTTCTTGCTTTAAATAACCTGTAAGAAGTTCATGTCATAAAAACATATCAACCAATTTATTTGTTCTTCTTGTGAATTCGCACAAACATTTAACTTTTTGATAGTAAGGGAATAATTAATATTTTAATAAACTATTAAAATATGAATTATTTCTTGTAACTTATAAATTAAATTGGTAATTAATTTACCTTCAAGATAATCTTTTCGGTAATGAAAGTCTGCCTAAAGATAACAGATACCCAAATAGATATCAGATTTTTTTTTTTTTTTTTTTTAATCATATCACCCCGAGCAAGGCAGTAACGCCACTGATGCGCAGGGGGCTACGTAAGGGTAAAAAGAATGGAAAAGAGAAAGCCGAAAACCGCATCCTAAACAGGAAACAAGGGATGAGCCTCTTCACCTGTTCAATAGATGTGGGTGGAGTGTGAACCGGGCGATAGTTTAGTCTATCTACTCCAATTGAAAAAAAAAAATAAAATAATAAAGGAAAAGAGTGAAAAGATTGGAAAAGAGAAAACCGGAAACCGCATCCTAAACAGGAAACAAGGGATGAGCCTCTTCACCTGTTCAATAGATGTGGGTGGAGTGTGAACCGGGCGATAGTTTAGTCTATCTACTCCAATTGAAAAAAAAAATAAAATAATAAAGGAAAAGAGTGAAAAGATTGGAAAAGAGAAAACCGGAAACCGCATCCTAAACAGGAAACAAGGGATGAGCCTCTTCACCTGTTCAATAGATGTGGGTGGAGTGTGAACCGGGCGATAGTTTAGTCTATCTACTCCAATTGAAAAAAAAAATAAAATAATAAAGGAAAAGAGTGAAAAGATTGGAAAAGAGAAAACCGGAAACCGCATCCTAAACAGTAAACAAGGGATGAGCCTCTTCACCTGTTCAATAGATGTGGGTGGAGTGTGAACCGGGCGATAGTTTAGTCTATCTACTCCAATTGAAAAAAAAAAAAAAAATAATAAAGGAAAAGAGTGAAAAGATTGGAAAAGAGAAAACCGGAAACCGCATCCTAAACAGGAAACAAGGGATGAGCCTCTTCACCTGTTCAATAGATGTGGGTGGAGTGTGAACCGGGCGATAGTTTAGTCTATCTACTCCAATTGAAAAAAAAAAATAAAATAATAAAGGAAAAGAGTGAAAAGATTGGAAAAGAGAAAACCGGAAACCGCATCCTAAACAGGAAACAAGGGATGAGCCTCTTCACCTGTTCAATAGATGTGGGTGGAGTGTGAACCGGGCGATAGTTTAATCTATCTACTCCAATTCTATATCTAGATCATTCTAATATAGATAAACTTTCCCTAGAATCATTATAACTGAGTAGTGAGCTCGATCCTCACTGGGTACCCCCTACTTTCGGCCGTGTGTTATGTCTAAGCTACGCTTAGAAAGTTACCGTCCTCCAGCTTTGGGGGTTGGGTGCAGGACTAATAACACTACCCAGTAAAGAACAGTTTGTTACCGAAACGCTGCCCTACACACCATTAGGTGTAAGGAAAAGTTTATTATTAATTTTGTATCAACTTAAAATCAATTTCTTTATAAGATAAGCTTTGACAAAAAGCGTGAAACTCCCTTTATAATAAATTGATTCTTATTCTTAAGGGGATTTCCCGTTTCATATCGAGAATTAGTTTAAAAGAAATCTTAAAAACTTATGGATGCCCACCCGATAAATTTAATAGATTTCAACTGAACCTGTTTGATTTTAATCAATTGATAACAGACAAATATTTTTCGTTTCTCACTTGTCAGATGATTTTCCTAAGCTAAATTCATATATATTTAATTGAATATTTTTGGAGAATGAATCTGTTTTTGTCAGGTCAAAAGATTTGATTATTTGAGAAAGTAATATATTCACAGCTTGTAAGGGACCGGGCCTGTTTGTCTAAGTCAATTTCACGAACCGTTGAAGTCTACCGTTTATAGTATCCAGTATGTCGCTGTACCAGGTCGCAAATTCCAGTCATGCCGTATAGCGTGTAGGACCAACGTTAGAAATGACATGGTTTTCAAACTTAACAAGAACATTTATTTTCAGCAGTATAATAGTCGCAAAAGTGATACGTCACCAGAGCGTGTCGAGAAATCAGGTTTTCGTGGCGAGATTTCGTGTGAAGAGTACATTAAATAACGATTGAATTTTAGTCGGCATGCTCTTTTTTCTATTATTATTTTACCTTGCCAATGCACTGGAAAGAAGCACTAGAATCCAGTTTTATGTGTGCATGCGTACGCAATCAGAGAATACCTGCAGATCTCTGTCTATATTCTCTCTCTCTCTCTCTCTCTCTTTCAAAATTTCCCTAGCGACTCTTGCTTTCTAGTTTATATTCCCGATACCCTACCCAAAGAACATATGATCACACATCTTTAATGGTATTACAAATACTGCAAATTCTTTTTTTTTTAATTAGTTTCTTGAGTAGCTCACGAGGGAGGCGCCACACGCTGCTCACAACTTTCCGCAGAATTCGACAGCAGTAGACTGTTTAGGTGATACAATCTTGTTCATTTTTTCATACATCTGCATATGTTTCCATTCAGGATAGTAAGTATAAATTAAGTTCTGTTTTTTTGAAGCTTTGTATAGCATGGAACATTATTGTTTGGAAAATTCTATTCGCATGGGTTCTTTTTTTAGAATTGATTCTATAATTTAATCTGAGACCAAGCAGTGGCTTAACCCTAATAAATTGGTTCATATCAGTTTTATTTTGAAAACATTGACTCACATAATAAAACCTAACATTCCTGTTTCCAGTCTAGATAATATATTATTCCATATATCATATTATTATATATATATATATATATATATATATATATATATATATATATATATATATCAGTGTTATTTTCATATTTGCGTAATTTAGATAACAATTTATTCATTGCACTATATATATATATATATATATATAGTGCAATGAATAAATTTTCATCTAAATTACGCAAATATGAAAATAACATAGACGTCTCATTTTAACAGATGTATTTACCAAAAATACTCAAAAATATATTGAAATACTTAAGAATAAACTTAGTCAAAAATCATCATTGGCTTCAATCACGGCCTCCAAATGATTCCTGAAATTCCTGCAATTCTTCTAGACTGTCTCCTTGTTTAATTTAGTGAATGCTGCTAATACTTGCCTTCTGTTCGTTTTTGGTATTGCAAGGTGTTTTGTTGGTTTATCGCTTAACTACACCTCGCTCATAATAGCCAAAACGGTTGCAGAATTAGGTGACCAGAAATAAAGGGCGATATAGCCGCAGAAATTGTCTGACAGTCACAGCTTCCGTTTGTGTGGCATCGTGCAGAATCTCGTTGCTAGACATAGGGTTTTGCTGCATCTACCCTCTTCACCCAGGGCAGCACTACCTCCTCAAGTCACTTGATCTGGGCCTCGATGTTCAGTGTGAGGCACTTACTAAAAATTTGGTAGTTTTTTTTAATCATATCACCCCAAGCAAGGCGAAAACGCCACTGATGCGCAGGGGGCTACGTAAGAGTGAAAAGATTGGTAAAGAGAAAAACCGGAAACCACATTCTAAACAGGAAACAAGGGATGAGCTTCTTCACCTGTTCAATAGACGTGGGTGGAGTGTGAACTGGGCGATAGTTTAGTCAATCTACTCCAATTGAAAAAAATAAAATAAAATAAAATAAAAAAAAGAGTGAAAAGATTGGAAAAGAGAAAAACCGGAAACCACATTCTAAACAGGAAACAAGGGATGCGCCTCTTCACCTGTTCAATAGACGTGGGTGGAGTGTGAACCGGGCGATAGTTTAGTCTATCTACTCCAATTGAAAAAAAAATAAAATAAAAAAAAGAGTGAAAAGATTGGAAAAGAGAAAAACCGGAAACCACATCCTAAACGGGAAACAAGGGATGAGCCTCTTCACCTGTTCAATAGACGTAGGCGGAGTGTGAACCGGGCGATACATACAAATACGGATGGAACAGAAATACCAAAAACCGGTAGAAGCTGCAATGGCCCAATTGAAAGCAGCGGGACCCGATGAGATTGTAATAGAGATGTTGATGTCCTTAAAAGAGTTTATACAAAAGGCTCACAAAAATTAATAAACGAAATCTACAACAGCGGCAATATACCGGAGAACCTAAGCAGATCAATTTTCGTAGCACTACCTAAAAAGTGTAAAGGAATGTGAACTCCACCAAATAATCACCTTAATGAGCCACATAACAAAACTCATCTGGATTCTGATGACCAGAGCGAGCAGCAGAATCGGCCCAGGGATTGGACAAGAACAGTGTGGCTTCGTTAAAGATACCGGAACGAGGAATTCGATGGTGATGCTCAGAATGATATCAGAAAGAGCAGGACCTTTATTTGTGCTTTATATACTACGCAAAGGCATTTGTGCTTTATATACTACGCAAAGGCATTTGACAAAGTACGGCACAAAGTCTTGCTAGAGATACTCAACAACCTCGACATTTTCGGAAAAGACGTTAGGATATTCAAGAATATCTTTTGGCAGCAAACCGCTTGCGTATGGATAGGAAGTGATTTCAGCAGCTATACAAAAATAGAAAGGGGAGTAAAATAAGGATTTTTTTTTCTTACCAGATCTATTCAACTTATACAGCGAAAAAATTCTGAGAGAAATAAAACCAATGCCAGGATTCTCCATTGGCAACTACGATCTCAACAATATACGATACGCGGATGACACAGTGCTGATAGCAGGCACGGAAAGGATAATGCAGGACCACCTACAGAAGGCAACAACAGAAAGCGGGAACAGATGACTAAAAATAAACCTCAAGAAAACTGAATGTATGGTCATCAGCAAAAAGAAGACCCCAAAACGCCAACTACAGATCGGAGAAATTAAAATAAAATAAGTAAAGAAATTTAAATAACTTGGAAGCATGGTGACAGGATGGAAAATGCGATGTTGAGATTCAAAGACGCGTTGGCATGGCTAAGGACGCATTTCAAAAGCTAACCAAAGTAGAGAGACAGAAAAATCTTACTGGAAACAAAGAAGAGATTGCTGCATTGCTATGTGATATCTGTCCTTCTGTATGGCAGTGAACGTTAGACGATCGCCTCAAGGATGAAGAAGAGGCGTGAGGCAGCAGAAATATGGTTTTAAAGAAGGATGCTGAGAATCCCATGGACTGGGCACGTAACTAACGACGAGGTATTGGATAGAATGGAAACGAGAAGACTCATACTTAATATAAGGAATGGACAGATGAGGTTTCTGGGATATGTAATGGGGAAGGAGGGCCTGGAAAAATTAATGCTCACAGGAAGAATAGAGAGAAAGAGAGACAGAGGAAAGCAGCGCGAGACCTACTTGATGGGCTTTAGAAAATAGATGTAAAAGCGGGGATTGGGAGAGATACCAAGATGAAGAATGTTGAGAGCGATAAGAGACAGAGCGAAATGGAAGTCCATGATCGCCTACGTCCTG
Source organism: Ascarosepion bandense (assembly GCA_037127315.1). NCBI lineage: Eukaryota > Metazoa > Mollusca > Cephalopoda > Sepiida > Sepiidae > Ascarosepion > Ascarosepion bandense. Next base: position 1,563,978 of record JBBBDQ010001395.1, on the reverse strand, counting down.
AAGGGACATTGCACATGAATAAGAGTTTATTTTTTTAACGGGGTTGACAATGCATGTCTCGAACTGACATGTTGAAATAGCTATCCCCCTGAATTTACAGAGATATATATATCCGCAGACAGATCTTTTTCGCTGAATCACAGCTCATCAGTACGGTTAGACTCCGATTGCTTTTTAATATAAATATGTTATCACTAAAAAAGTAGCTATTATGTTTGGACACTACCTGATGATTATCACTTTAAAAGACAAAACGCCTACTTTTGTAGTGATATTATAACATATTTATGTTAACAGTATATGTTTAGAAAATACCCTGTCCTCAGACCTCAAATGGAACCACTATATTGAATCCATAGCAAAATCTACTGCTAAGAAGGTTGGGTCACTATGTCGATCCAGGATGTTTTTTCCACCTGAATCCATCCTGCATATATACAAGTCAACCATCCGTCTGTGCATGGAGTACTGCTGCCATTTATGGTCAGGTGCCCCTGCCGTTCTCCTCAGTGTTCTTGACAAGCTCCAAAGGAGAGTCTGTAATGTGATAGGTACTGATCTGGCGGCTCGACTGCAGCCACTTCCCCATCGTCGAAACGTGGCCTCCCTTTGTCTGTTCTATAAATACTTTCATGGCTTCTTCTCGGACGAACTTAAGCCAGTGATGCCTCTTCAACAGGTGTTTACTCGTGCAACCAGACTGGCAACTGGGTCCCACCCATTCACAGTCAGGTTAGCCAAATGCAGACGACAATTCTACTCCTGCAGCTTCTTCTCTCGCCCTTCCCGCCTGTGGAACTCGCTCCCGTATTCTTGCTTTCCTGACGGCTACAACCTCCAGAAATTTAAATACAAAGTCAATACTCATCTACTAACCACTGGACTCTAGCTCTCTCCCCACCCCTGTATAACCTTCACTTTCTCTCCACCTATGTATCTGTCATCGCACCTGCTTTCTATTGTTCCTTTCTAACTAGTTAGTACTCCTCACTCTTTTCTAATTAATCTTTTTACATTTATGTAACCCCCTGCACATCAGTGGCGTTTCCGCCTTGCTCGAGGTGAAATGATTAAAAAAAAATATTAAAAATAACTTAACGATAAAAGATCATATATACGTATATATATATATATATATATATATATAATCATATTTTAAAAATAACTTAACGATAAAAAATCATATATATATATATATATATATATATATATATATATATATATTATTCAGCTGCCACTAGAGTCACTAGTATTATATAATGAACTTTGAATTTTTTATTTGTGTGTTATAAACGTATCGATTTTTGTAAATAGGAACGTCCGTACATTATCAAAAAATAAGAGTAGTTATTAGAGTAAAATAGCACCAAAGTACCTAAATTCAATAAAACAATATATTATAATTATATTTTCCTATTTTTTAAAGATTACTTGATAGTCAAAAATATGTAAAATGCGGTCATGTTATATTCGTAAAGTAATTTTACAAATATGTCACCCGTAGAAAATAAAAATTAATTCTGGTTGTCAATCAGTCAATAGAACTGCCCACACCTTATCAAAACGCCTACCCTTCTATAAAAAGAGTATTTTTGCGATATTTTAAACTAAAATAAGTAACCAGATTAATTAAACTTTAAATCTGTTAATACTTTTCAAATACAGTTTATTTTTTTTAATTATTTTGATGAAGAGAATTACATTGTCCTGAACTAAAATCTGGCTAAGTCAGCGACTTTTTCGATTAAAAAACTACTTCCAGAAAAAGTATTTTCGAAATACAGAAAAGTATTTTACCTATTGAAAACATTAAATTAATATATAAGTTTGAAATTATAACTAAAATAAAGCACTAAAGTTCATTTTAAATCTAAAGTATTGTGTTTTGTTTGGCGGTATGTATATAAACCTTTCTCTCTCTTATTATCTATCTATCTATCTATCTATCTATCTATCTATCTATCTATAGTGTGATGTGTGTGTGTGTGTGTGTGTGTGTGTGTGTGTGTGTGTGTGAGAGAGAGAGAGAGAGAGAGAGTATTTATGTGTCAAATAAGGCAAATTTGTCACATGTATGGAAGTATGAACTATTCAATCTAATAAGTGCCTGCTATTGAAACCGTCGGCTAAATTCGCCTTTGAAGATAGATGTAGGTTGTACTGGAAGTTCATTTGGTGCAATAATAATAATAATAATAATAATAACAAAAACAATAATAATAATGAAGCGTTGTCTCTTTCAGTCGCTTCTTAACAGAGGAAGAAAGTTGAAGGAGAATATGAAATAGTTTTATGAAAAAGGAAAAGGCGAGAGATTTTCTAAACGATGATTTGTAAGATAAAAGAGATGATAGTCATCGATTTTGAGGAAATTTGTAATAAGATATTTTGACACGCACGCGCAGTCCTTCGCTTAATACAAAACCCGTCCGGCAATCTCATCTCGTAAAAGAGAGAGAGACAGAGAGAGAGAGGGGGGGGGAGAGAGAGATGACAAAACCAAATGAAGTTAAAAGAAATGTTGGCGGTAGTGAAAGACTTAGTGATGACAGGGTACTTTCGCTAAGTGGAGGTTTGAGTGGATGGAATAGAAATTCATTTGACCGTATCTATCCGACTTTCTTTTACGTTACATTCAGAAAAGAAAAGAAACAATAAAGCAGTGGAAAGAAACGCTACCAATCTGTCTGTCTTTCTTTCTTTGTCTCTTTTTCTTTAAGCCTCCATTTCTTTATAACTTCTTTAATTTTTCATTTTCTTTTTTGCTTTGCTTTGCTTTGTTCTTTTTTCATCTTCTTCTTTCATGTGAGTGAGTCAGTTAAGCGTTATACGTGAAACACGCTTGAGCGATCATGTCTCAAAAGAGACATGACTGACTGGGCAGAAGATTGTCCCGCAGTAGGCTTTCATTACTTTCGACGGCAGACTGGTTGCCAGCCAAGGCTATAGAACCCAATCTGTCCTCTTAATTAATAAAGAGATGGATTAATACCTTTCCCAAGGGTATTTGCGCGTAAGTGAAGACAGGGAATTCCACTTGAATTCTAATTCGCCTCCCGATTTCTTGTTCCTAGCCGATATCGGCTGCACCACAACGCACACCCAAACAACAGTCTTGGCGATAAATTATAAATATATAATAAAGATTATCATAAATCACCGTTCTGTATATATATATATATATATATATATATATATATAGTCATCCGCAGACAGATCACAGCTCATCAGTACGGTTAGACATCCGATTGCTTTTACCCAGGTTTGAAACCCGACCAAATTGGCGCCAGTTGGCGATTCTACCAATGAGCTATGTGCGCTCGGTAAGAAGGAGGCATATATATATATATATATATATATATATATATATATATGTGTGTGTGTGTGTGTGTGTGTGTGTGTGTGTGTGTGTGAGAGAGAGAGAGAGAGAGAGAGAGTTTAGGCATCAAATTTTCTTTTAAACATGTCAGATTAGATAAATTGCAAACATTATGATTGCTTACTTTTAATAAAATCCGTTCATACAGATAATCTTTCGCGTATTACAATCAAAAGATGTCAGAAATGAGCTGTAACGTTGACATGCTTTTGTTTTCATGCTTTAACACATGCATGACCATGACATTACAACATATAAAAAAAGTTCCATTTTTGATAATTTTCATGTTCTAATGAACGCTAGCAACTTGTCAACCGTTATATTTGAAGCAGAAAAAATGTACAGTCAGTTTTAAGAACACAGTTTTCCGATTTCTTTTATTACCATAACTCACACCCCTGAAGATGATCTCGGGAAGCGGTTGAAAGTACTTGGATACCTTGAGAAATGAATGAAAATAACATCTGTCGACGTTACAGTTAATTTCTGACATCTTTTGATTGTAATACGCGAAAGATTATCCGTGAGTATGAACGGATTTTATTAAAAATTAGCAAACATAATGTTTCCAAATTATTTAATACATACATATATATATATATATATATATATATATATATATATATATATATATATATTTGTGTGTGTGTGTGTGTGTGTGTGTGTGTGTGTGTGTATATATATATTTCTGAATGGGCGTGCCTCTTCGTCCTACAGCACGAATGCTGGTGTCCCACAAGGCTCTATCCTGGGCCCAACGCTCTTCCTTATTTTCATCAACGACCTCCCAGATGAGATCAGGTCCCAAGTAGGCATCTACGCAGATGACACTACAATATACTCCCGCTCCAGTAAGAAACCTGTCGTGGCGGACAGACATAATCTCGCTGCTGACCTTGAGCGGGATCTACACTCTGTGGTGAACTGGGGCAAGAAGTGGCTTGTCAACTTTAATTCCTCTAAGACCAAGCTGTTGTCTGTCAACCATTACAGGCAACCTCTTCTGCCTCCCATAAGCATGGACCAGATGATTCTCCCGGAGAGTAATACACTACGCCTCCTCGGACTTACCCTGTCCTCAGACCTCAAATGGAAGCACTATATTGAATCCATAGCAAAATCTACTGCTAAGAAGATTGGGTCACTATGTCGATCCAGGATGTTTTTTCCACCTGAATCCATCCTGCATATATACAAGTCAACCATCCGTCCGTGCATGGAGTACTGCTGCCATTTATGGTCAGGTGCCCCTGCCGTTCTCCTCAGTGTTCTTGACAAGCTCCAAAGGAGAGTCTGTAATGTGATAGGTACTGATCTGGCGACTCGTCTGCAGCCACTTTCCCATCGTCGAAATGTGGCCTCCCTCTGTCTCTTCTATAAATACTTTCATGGCTTCTGCTCGGATGAGCTTAAGTCACTGATGCCTCCTCAACAGGTGTTTACCCGTTCAACCAGACTGGCAACTGGGTCCCACCCATTCACAGTCAGGTTAGCCAAACGCAGACGACAATTCTACTCCTGCAGCTTCCTCTCTCGCACTTCCCGCCTGTGGAACTCACTCCCGTATTCTTGCTTTCCTGACGGCTACGACCTCCAGAAATTTAAAAGCAAAGTTAATACTCACCTACTAACCACTGGCCTCTAGCTCTCTCTCCCCTCCCCTGTATAAGCTTCCCTTTCTCTCCGCCCATGTACCTGTCATTGCACCTGCTTTCTCAGTTTTCTATTGTTCCTTTCTAACTAGCTTGTACTCCTCACTCTTTTCTAATTAATCTTTCTACACTTATGTAACCCCCTGCACATCAGTGGCGTTTCTGCCTTGCTCGGGGTGAAATGATTAAAAAAAAAAAAAAAAAAATATATATATATATATAAGTATGAGGTGAAGATATTGAAAACTCTAAAGGAGTATCCTGGACATAAAGTGGTAGGATAACTTACTTGCAGAGCTCTAAATATATATGTATATAAATACATATAGACCAAACATATTTAAAAATTAAGACATCCATGGTTAAGCGGATATATGAGTCTATTTCAGGTGAGTCACCTTCAGCTTCCGTCTTTATTGTACAGAAGATTTCATACGAACCTTAAAGAAAGCGAATAAGCGTAGAATGAATGAGAGTAGAATGATAGTCAAATGATCGTAAAATGAGAGTAAAATAATCGCCGAATGAAGGTACAATAGTCCTCGAATCAAAGTAAAAGGAAAGTAGAATGAATGCAGATAGAAAGAATAATTAGCAAAGAATCCGGGTAAAATGAGCGTAGAATGAAGGTACAATTGTCCACGAATTAAAGAAAAATGAAAGTAGAATGAATGCAGATAGAAAGACAATGAGCAAAGAAACCGGGTAAAATGAGCGTAGAATGAAGGTACAGTTGTCCTCGAATTAAAGTAAATTGAAAGTAGAATGAATGTAGATAGAAAGGACAATAAGCAAAGAATCCGGGTAAAATGAGCGTAGAATGAAGGTACAGTTGTCCCCGAATTAAAGTAAAATGAATGTAGTATGAATGTAGATAGAAAGGACAATGAGCAAAGAGTCCGGGAAAAATGAGCTTAGAATAAAGATACAATTGTACCTCGAATAAATTAAAATAAGAGTAGAATGAATGTAGATAGAAAGGAAAATGAGCAAAGATTCCAGGTAAAATGAGCGTAGAATGAAGGTACAATTGTCCTTGATGTGAAGTAAAAGGAAAGTAGAATTAATGCAGATAGAAAGACAATTAGCAAAGGATCTGGGTAAAATGAGCGTAGAATGAAGGTACAGTTGTCCTCGAATTGAAGTAAAATGAAAGTAGAATGAATGCAGATAGTAAGACAATGTGCAAAGAATCCGGGTAAACTGAGCGTAGAAGGGAGGTACAGTGGTCCCCGAATTAAAGTAAAATGAAAGCAGAATGAATGTAGATAGAATGATCAATGAGCAAAGAATCCGGGAAAAATGAACGTAGAATGAAGGTACAATTGAACATCGAATTAAAGTAAAATGAAAGTTGAATGGATGCAGATAGAAAAGACTATGTGCAAAGAATCCGGGTAAAATTTACGTAGAATGAAGGTACAGTTGTCTGCGAATTAAAGTAAAATGAAAGTAAAATGAATGTAGATAGAAAGGACAATGAGCAAAGAATCCGGATAAAATGAGCGTAGAATAAAGGTACAATTGAACCTACAATTAAAGTAAAATGAAAGTAGAATGAATGTAGATAGAAAGGAAAATTAGCAATGATTCCGGGTAAAATGAGCGTAGAATGAAGGTACAGTTGTCCCCGAATTAAAGTAAAATGAATGTAGTATGAATGTAGATAGAAAGGACAATGAGCAAAGAGTCCGGGTAAAATGAGCGCAGAATAAAGTTACAATTGAACCTCGAATTTAAGTAAAATGAAAGTAGAATGAATGTAGGTAGAAAGGACAATGAGCAAAAAATCCGGGAAAATTAGCGTAGAATGAAGGTACAGTTGTCCTCGAATTAAAGTAAAATGAATGTAGTATGAATGTAGATAGAAAGGACAATGAGCAAAGAGTCCGGGTAAAATGAGCTTAGAATGAAGGTACAATTGTCCTCGAATTAAAATAAAATGAAAGTAGAATGAATGCAGATAGAAGACAATGAGCAAAGAATCCGAGAAAATTAGCGTAGAATGAAAGTACAGTTATCGCCGAATTAAAGTAAAATGAAAGTAGAATGAATGTAGTTAGAAAGGACAATGAGCAAAGAATCCGTGTAAAATGAGCGTAGAATAAAGTTAGAATTGAATCTCGGATTAACGTAAAATGAAAGTTGAATGAATGTAGGTAGAAAGAACAATGAGCAAAAAATCCGGAAAAATTAGCGTAGAATGAAGGTACAGTTGTCCCCGAATTAAAGTAAAATAAAAGTAGAATGAATGTAGATAGAAAGACAATGAGAAAAGAATCCGTGTAAAATGAGCGTAGAATGAAGATACAATTGTCCTCGAATTAAAGTAAGATGAAAGTAGAATGAATGTAGATAGAAAGATAATGAGCAAAGAATCCGTGTAAAATGAGCGTAGAATGAAGGTACAATTGTCCTCGAATTAAGGTAAAATGAAAGTAGAATGAAAGCAGATAGAATGGACAATGAGCAAAGAATCCGGGTAAAATGTGAGTAGAATGAAGGTACAGTTATTCTCAAATTAAAGTAAAATGAAAGTAGAATGAATGCAGATAGAAAGGACAATGAGCAAAGAATCCGGGTAAAATGTGCGTAGAATGAATGTACAATTGAACCTCGAAGTAAAGGAAAATGAACGTAGAATGAAAGTATTTAATATTGTGTTTTATATAAATACTGCGGTGTGCATTGGACACAGAGTCTTATGATAAAAAGTAAATATAATAAACTGGGGTAAAACCAGTAGTATAATTTTGGTGATATTAACTCGGGTATCAACCCAAACTAAAACTGATAATGAGATATAAAGGCTGAAAACATACAAGATCCGTGGTAATTCCCCGTGCGTTGGTAGCTAATATTATCATCTGTCCTATACATTTGATATTTACTTAGTTCTTGCCTGCATCTTTTCATTCTCGCCTTCATTTCTTTGTTGCCTTTTTTTTTTTAAATCGAAATGCACACAAAGATTAGTTTCATATATGGGAAGGAATATTCAATGCAGAAATATTTTCTCCTGCATTCTTTTTTATCTTTCTTCTGCACTATCACCCAATGCTTGTTCCTTCCTTAGTAAGTTAGTTACTTAGTTCCTCTGTCCGTTACACCACACTCTCTACACGAATTTTCCTTCCCCTCTATCTTTTACTCTCCTCAGCCTTTCGCTCACCTTTGCCAAACTGAAGGGTAACAAAGAGTGAGAGAGTAGGAGGAGAGAGCTTATAGCATTATCTTATCAGCTGGTGGTTGTAGAGTAATTGTGTGTGTGTGTTTATGTGTGTGTACTGTACAATATAGTAAAATAGGTAGGTTTGTTTTCGTATCCCGCGACCTACTAACGAAATTTCTGGCCTCTACACCCTTGGCCATTACTCAGTTGGTCTTTTCTGTTTACAATGGACACAGGGCTTTTAAAGTAATTTTAATTATTTTTAAAAACATTTTAATACATTCTAACATTTTTGAAATTTTGTCAGAAAGTTTTGTTTTGATTGAGTTAGCGGCTAAAGAAACGTTACGACTGTTTTACAATGGACACGTAATGATTGCACCAAACAAAATTTTTCGGAGACAAACACATTAATTTGGAAATTCTCACAAAAATCAAATAATTGTCGGATTTTAATGAAACTATCAGTACTCATTCACAAATGAATGAAATTATATTTGAAATTATTATATTTTTTAAATCTTGATAAAAATGTTTACGATGGACACAGGTGTCATGATTTTTCAGTAAAAAAAAACAAAAAACAAAAAAACATTGTCTCTTTCAAAATCTCTCACAGTAAAATAGCTTCTATGGACATTACTTTTATAGATATTTTAATAAAATTACATTCTGTGTTATCGGTATTTTATTATCCAATACCTTGATGTTTGAACACGTTACTATCATTTGTAGTATGACAAAGTAATTTTTTCCAGAAAATCATAATTATCGTTCCGTGGAAAATCCACCGGTTCCGCTAGTAATAATAATTCATCGACATATTCAAAATTACGGTGTCGATGACTGCATAGCATGTACTACACTAGGGTAGATACAATTTTCTAATCGTGACTGTCCTTTTTCTGTACTCGTTACCACTCACGGAAGTGAATTCTGCTTTTTAAACCATAGTTGATGGAGAGAAAGAAAAGCTTTCTCTGAAAGGGAATGTAACGAACTCGAATCGAATTCGAACTTGTCTCGTCGATCTCTCGTTCTGAGCCGCTAACCATTACACCACCTGTGTATTCCTCGATGTACCACTATTGACCGATCTTTTCCAAAATTTTGTTTTCGATGATATAATTCCGACCGAACTGTCTCTGTCTAGCTTTGATTCGTTCAAATCTGTATATACATGTGGTATAATGATTAGAGGCTCGGGGTGGGGCAAACTCGGTGAGCGGTATTCGAATTCCGATCAGGATCGTTACAGTCGGTTTCGCACAAATATCCTTGGAGAAGAATTAAATTCGTTATTTTTCACCCTAAGCTATTTTGCAGTTTGTTGTTTAATTCAATATTTACCAATACCTGAGTTAAAAGAATGATTTTCGTGGAATATTTTTTTTAAGTATATTGAATTGAGAGAGAATTTCGGAGTAAGGAAATATGGGAGCACTCATTTTTATCTTCAATAGTGACGGGTTTCTTGGGATTTCCACAATGTATTTTTTAGTATTTTGCAATAATTCTTCATGCTCCTATTATCACTGAAATAATCATTTCACTTAAATGCCATATTTTTTCAGTGTCTATTTCCAGCTCTTTAGCTTGTGAAAATAATATTTATTTTAATATATTACAAAAATATGGTACAAGGACAAATGGGGTATAGGGGAAGGCTGGTCTTCCCTTATGTCATTGTCTTACCTTAAACTTAACTAGCCAAATTACTGACCAAACCTACCACACTAAGAAAACACATTCTTACTTACCGTTCTTTCTACAGCCACCATAACTCAGAATCTCTGTGTAGCCCTAACTAGTTCCAATATTTACATTATTAGGATTATTGTCCTAATCCTTGTTGCCTTTGTACAAAGTTTCGACCGTTGTACGCTGCGGCCTTTTTCAGGTGCTAGGAATTTGTGTACAGAAAGTCAGCATCTCTATCAGGTTATAGTTCCTGTGACTTGACCCAAAGAGTTGTGAGTTCAATACCAGGCTACAACAGTGGTGAACAAGTAACGTACAGGGTTAGATGGAGAAAACTCATGACTTCCAAAAGAGACATTACTACGCAAGGGATGGCAATGATATACCCCAGTGATTTTAATAAGGGTTCTGTTCGAAATTCCTAGCAGAAGAAGGCCGGAGCGTACAACGGCCGAAACATCGTACAAATGGCAACAAAGATGAAGACAATAGTTTGAATAATGTAAATACTTTAATTACTACTTCATCTCAGAAATATAGACAAATATTAATTCCCATATGTAGAATTTATCTGGTAATGCTTGTGTGTTGGTGATGGGGGTGGGGGTACAAATAACAACATTTATAAAGGGAAACCATTTTTTGTGAAAGTTTATCAAATTACTTTGCCGAGGTGATTTTATCGAGCACTGCAGTTTTTTTTAATTGTTTCACCCCAAGCAAAGCTGTACTGCCACTGGTGCGCAGGGGGCCATATAAGGGAAGAGTGAAAGTTTAAGCAGAAGCTGGAGAGCGAAGAGAAAGACAAACTAGTTACAGGGGGTGTCGGAGAAGGATGGGCATAACAGTGTGAAGAGAGGTGCGAGGGTAGAGCGAGAAAGGAAAAGAACAAGATACACGAAGTGATGGGGAGAGGACGTTAAAAGGACTGCAGTCAAGTGGACAAGAGATGGGAATTGACATTGCACATAAATAAATGGAGATTGTAGAAGTCAGGGAAGCTAGTATTCGGAGTTTTACAGGCGGGAGGTGCGAGAAAGGAAGCTGATGAAGTAGAAGTGACGGCTGAATTTAGTTGATTTAACTGTAAAAGAGTGGGACCTAGTTGCCAGTCTGGTTGCTCGAGTAAATTCTTGTGGAGAGGGCATCAGTGAGCTAAGCTCGTCGGAGAAGAAGCCATGAAAATATTTGTAGAATAGACAGAGGGAAGCCACATCCCGTCGGTGAGAAAGTGGCTTGAATCGAGCTGCAAGGTCGGGACTGATCACATTACAGATTCACTTTTGTCGAGAACCCTGAGATGAATAGCAGGAGCGCACGACCCGATACGATAAAATATTCAATACATGGTCGAATGTTTGATTTGTATATGTGCAAGATAGACTCAGGTTAGTAAACTTCCTGGCCCAACACAGTGACCCAACTTTCTAGCACTCGATTTAACTATTGATTCGATCCAATGGTTCTACGTTCTTGACTGGTAGCCAGCCAAGGCTATAGAACCCAATTTGTTCTGTTAACTAACCCATACCTAGAGAAAAGATATGGATTCATAGCTTTCCTCATGGTATCTGCACGTAAGTGAATGCAACTGGAATTCAAACTCGGTTTACCGATGTCCCGAGTCGATATCCACCACACCACAACGCACACCCGTATGTGCAGAAATAAATATCACAAAATTAAATTCTTGATAAACTCCCACAAAAAGTCCGTTGGCAAAATAAAAGTAAATTTTTACTCTGTCTGTCTAGTTATCCGCAGACAGATCTGTTTCACTGTATCACAGCTCATCAGTACGGTTAGACTCCGATTAATTATAACCCAGGATTGAAACCCGACCGAAGTGGCGTCAGTCGGCGATTCTACCTCTGGGCTATGCGCGTTCGGTAGAAGAAGGCGGACTTTTTAGCGCATATATTATCATTATACGCGCCCAATAGCCAGAGTGCTCGAATTCATTTTACTGAACGAGCGATGTGTACATGCCAGATTAGCTACTGTTTTTCAAAGTCTGCTATTCTTCCAGAGTGCTCAATCAGGGTGTGAGAGCGTAAATAGTCATCCGCAGATAGATCTCTTTCGCTGTATCACAGCTCATCTCTCTCTCTCTCTCTCTCTCTCTCTATATATATATATATAGTGTATATTTAGGCATCAAAATTAATTTAAACAAAATGTATTAGATTTGCCAGATATGAAACTGCTATTTTTTTTGTATTTTGGCTATTTTTGAGTAAGTTTTTATATATATATATATATATATATATATATATATATATGGAGAAAGAGAACAAAAATGCGACAGAAATGAGACGATAAAATAAAGTGCAAAATGCTAAAAAAAAATAATGAACATTTTAAACAGAAAAGAAAGTAATCCGCCAACTTTTTGTCGTTCCAGGACCTTTCAAAGGAATTCAATCAAGAGAAGTCATAACTGGGCGCAGGTGTCCCCCACACACCTGGCCGTGAGGGACTAGCGGTGTAAAGGCATGAATAGCGTTTGGGTCCTTTTGTCGTAAATTATAGCGCACGTGTCAGTGTGTGGTTTGCGATAACAGTTCACTTGGACAATACAGGCCCCCCATATTTTCCGCATGATGCCCGTATCACGCATCTCTTCTCCCGTGATTTGATTTCCCCCGCCTTCTCCTGGAACATAAAATATAATGTCACTTTTTTTTTTACCCTATATCAATTATATATTTCTGTGAGAAATTCACACCTACTTCGAGGCACCTTCTCTGTTTTTGCCGTAATTACTTGACAATCATTTTGGCAGTGGGTATGTTTCTCCTGGTTAGTTTCCCTTTTCAGTTAGGGCTGTGATCGCTGACCCATTACACGAAAAAAGTGGCCAATGCCTGTTTTCCCGTTGCCTGCTGGAAGCAGCCGAGATTCGATCCCAAACAATCAAGGCTGTAAAAGGAAAGAAGATAATTAAAGACCAGCTGGAGTTTTTTTTTTCTCTGAAGTGTATTAAAAGCGATAAATGATTACCAGCGATATTTTCATCTCTGTTTTCCCTGTCTTTTCTTTCCTTCTTTGGTTTTTGAGTTGGAAATGAGATAAAACATTCATTACAGGACTATCAAGTCGTATTTAAAGTTATTTTTACATTTGGTGCTTTTTATGTATAATCAATGTGCGCAATGTGTATATCAAATCTTTCTTCTTCTTCTTCTTCTTCTTCTATGTGTCGTATCCTACATGACGTAGCAATCATGGCTCTCTACAACCTCCTCTCCTTTGTAGCACTTCAAAACATTTCTCTTGTTATTTCTCCCAAACCTTGGTCTGGAATTCATGTGCTGAAGCACATCAAACATGTCACGCGGTGCTTTCTCCTGTCTCTTTTTCCCTCTGTCACACCTGTGAGCTTCAGATTCTCCAAGCCCTCTTTTCTCATTACATTTCCCAGAAACTTCAGCTGTCTCTTCCTGATGTTAAGTATATCTACTTTTGTTTCAGTTGGAAAACATTCGCTTAGTACTTAGCGATAAAATTATGAACTGCAGTCTTGCCATAACCTATTCGCACTGAGATCTGACGCTCTGAGTAACCTTCTTAAACTACTATGACAATTTAGGGTCTTTGCCATGAGGGGGCAATGTTTTGCTCATTTGTAAATTTTAAAGACAATATAAGATATGCAAATGACACAGTGCTGATAGCAGACACAGAAAATACAGAAAAAGAAAGCAAGAATAAAAGACTAAACATAAACTTAAAGGAAACTGGATGCATGGTCATCAGCAAAATGAGAACCCCAAAATGACAACTACAGGTCGGGGATTCGAAAATCAGACAGCTGCAGAAATTTAAATATCTGGGACGTGTACTGAGAGAGGATGGGAAGTGCGACACAGAGATCCGAAGGCGCATCGGCATGGCCAAAGGCATCTTTCAAAAACAAAGCTGTTAGAAAGAAAGAAAAGAATACTGGACTGTTAAGTGATATCTGTCCTCCTATATGGTAGCGAATGCTGGACAATCTCTCGAAAGATGAAGAAGAAACTGGAAGCAACAGAAATGCTGTTCTACAGAAGAATGGTGAGGATAATAAACTATTTAGAATTATTAAACTACTAAAACTATTTAGAACTTCCAGCTTTTCAACTAGTCAAAACTGTTTTCAGTGTTTTGAATTTGAGGATGATGTAATAACGTTTATATTCACGGTTTTAGTTAAGTGTCATACGTGATACACGCTTTTGGCGATCATGTCTCGAAAAAGATATGACTGACTGGGTAGAAGATTATCCCGCAGTAGGTTCTCGTTGCTTTCTGCAGTAGACTGGTTGCCGCATAAGGCTATAAAACCCATTCTGTCATATTATTTAACCCATAACTGGAGGGAAGAGACAATTTAATACCTTTCCCAAGGGTATTTGTGCGTAGGTGAATGCAATGAATTCAACTGGAATTCGAACTCGGCTCCCCGATTTGTCGTTCAGAGTCGATGCTCACTGCACCACACCGCATCGCACATCCAAACGGTTTACGTATTTTAATTAAAAGTGAATAATGTCATAACTTACACAAACAGAATTATTATCGTTTTTTTTTAAACTTTTGTTCATGACTGTAATATGTTATTGTTCTTCTTTTTTTTTGTCCCTTCAGAATGTGCGCAGTAATGGCTCTCTACTATTTCCAAATCTTTGTAGCTCTTAGTAAATGTTGGCCTTTCGCTATCTCGCTAATTTCTAATTTGCCAACCAGGCACGTTAGCTATTTTATGCGCTGCTTTCCTCTTGCCTTTTCCTTCTGGCCTTCAATATATCCTGTGAGTGTCAAATTTTCCAAGTTCTCTTTCCTCATTATATGCTCTAGAAATTTCAGCATTCACTTTCTGATGCTAAGTGTAACACATTTGGTTTTATCTTTTAATGTTTAGTAAAAAAGAAAGGGAGGCATGGTAGAGTAATGGATAGTGGCTCGAAATGAGGAATCAGAGAGTTCGAATTCTATTCGAATCCATTACATTCACTTACGTACAAAAAGGATAGGGTATTAGCGTCTATATTTCTGCCCCGGGCTATGGGTAAATAGCAGGACAGACTGAGTTCCATAGCCTTGTGTCGCAACTGGTTTAGGTAAAAGAAAACTCGGGGAAGCGTTGGGCTCCCACTTCTGCTGCAGCTGAAGGTGCCAATTTGTGCGAGGTAAAAAGAAAGAAAAATATCTATAGATATCAGTCAGTCAGTTAAGCGCCATGCGCGATACACGCTTGGGCAATCATGTCTCAAAAGAGACATGACTGACTGGACAGAAGATTATGCCGCAGTAGGTTGCCATTGCTTTCTGCGGTAGACTGGTTGCCGACCAAGGCTATAGAACCCAATCTGTCCTGTTATTTAACCAATAACTGGAAGGAAGAGACGGATTAATACCTTTCCCAAGGGTATTTATGCGTAAGTGAATGCAATGAATTCAGCTGGAATTCAAACTCGGTTCCCCGATTTCTCGTTCCGAGGCGATATCCACTGCGCCACAACGCACCTTACTAAGATCTCTTCTTCTAAATCAAGTTTCAAGACAGCTATGAGAATTAAATAAACATTAGAGAGAATGTATAAGAATATACTTATGATCCTATATCAATAAAAGATAAGCTCATTTATGCTTAGTTATTTTAAAATAGCACCAAATATATACTAAATATATTTTATTTATGTAAATACATTTTATTTTCTGGAAAATTTACAACCACTGAAACGTTGTCCAGACCTCTCAATCTCATTTTCATTCTTTCATTCATAAACACATTTTCACACCGTCTTTATAAGGAATATAATGTGTCTGTACAAGTTGAAAAATATGACATGGACCAGACTATAAATACTGCGTTACGTTCAATTCACACCTTTTTTTTTTACTCTTGCGCTAAAAGGATTGCACTCTTATTTGTTCAAGCCTTCATGTGAGGTACTTAGATACCTTTGTCTATGAAGTGATCGTCTTTTTTTTAAAATTAGGATTGAATTAGGCTTTGCCGTCGCCGCCTTTGTCATTCTTTTGGTAAACTTTTTCGTCTGAGATATAATTTCATTACCCTGTTATATTAAACACATCAAACTTTTAGCATGAAACGATATCGAACAAAAATAATATTATATAATACCAGTAGTAATCACTGAATCGTAGATACCACTAAACGTCTAAATAATATAAAGAAATTTAATATAAATGATTAATTAACGGGTTCATTGGCCTTTATTTTAGTTGCGTGTTTTTTATCTCTGCTATCTTGAAATTTAACATATTCTAAGAATCGTTTAATTGAATCACACTATTACAACATTATAATTACGTCAATCATTTTTTGATGGAACAGGTACACTCGTCCTCGTCGTCGGCGGCTTTAACTCTTATCCAAGTGTTTAATTTCTTCTTTGTTGATCTCTACCTTTATGATAATGGTATTGTTGACTAAAGTCACCACCAACGCGCAGGCTCAGGACTAAAAGCATCCAATTTCACCATAACTTGCTACCAAAACTATCGAAGGTTTAATTTATCTTTGTGTGCCGTGTCCTTTCAGGACGTAGGTGATCATAGACTTGCATCAATCCCTATTCGTTCTTAACACTTTTTCTCTTGGTATCTCTTCAAAAAACCGCTCCACCATCCATTTACCCATCAAGTATGAGTCGTGCTGCTTTCTGTTGTCTCTATTTTCTTCTATCCGCTTTGTGCGTATCAGATTCCCCAAGCTCTTCTTTCTCATTACTTGTCCCAGAAACATCAGCTAATTCTTCCCGGTGCCAAGTAAAAGTTTCTTTTGTCTCTCTTTTCTTCTATCCGCCTTGTGCGTAATCTGATTCTCCAAGCCCTCCTTTCTCATTACGTCTCCTAGTAACCTCAGCTGATTCTTCGCAATGCTACGTATAAGTTTCTGTTGTCTCTTTTTTCTTCTATCCGTCTTGTGCGTATCAGATTCTCCAAGCCCTCTTTTCTCATTACTTGTCCCAGAAACCTCAGATGATTTTTCCAGATGCTAAGTATAAGTTTCTGTTGTCTCTCTTTTCTTCTGCCCGTCTTGTGTGTATCAGATTCTCTAAGCCCTCTTTTCTCATTAAATGTCCAAGAAACCTCAGATGATTCTTACCGATGCTATGTATAAGTTTCCTATTCTTTTGCATCCTTTCCAAAACCTCTTCGTTGCTCACATGTTTTGTACATGGTATCTGCAGCATCTTTCTTTAGAACCACATTTTTGTTGCTTCGTGTTTCTCCTTCATCTTTGAGGTGATTGTCCAGCCTTCGCTGCCATATTGGAGAAGAGATGTAACAGTCCAGTACTCTTTTATTTGTTTCCAATGAAATCTTACTATCTATCAATACTCTACTTAACTTTTGAAAACCGTTCTTAGCCATGCCAATCGCCTTTGGATCTCAGCGTTCACAATTCCCATCCTCTGTTAGAACAATGCCCCAGGTATTTGACTTTCTTTATATGTTTGATTTTAGTATTTCTGACCTGTAATTAGCATTTTGCGGTCCTGCTTGTGTTGATGACCATACATTCAGTTTTCTTGAAGTTTACATTTAGTCCTCAATCCGCCTACGAAACTTTGCAGTCGAGATGTTGTAGGTAACATGACTCAGCTAAGTGACAACTTTTTAATGGTATTAATTCCAATAATATATATATATATATATATATCTGTAAATTTAGATAATATTTAGAGGGGGAATAGCTATTTCAACATGTCAGTTCAAGATATGCATTCTTATGCCGGAAGCAGGGGATAGTAAAGGAAGGGTCGGGAATGTTGGTTACTATCGGGTTTAACTAGGGGAATTCTCTTTTGGTAGTGAGAGGCATGTGGCTTAACCATTGGGTTAGTAATGATCTGTAGGCGGGAAAAGGCTACTGATTTACCAAATTTTTAAATCTAGTTTATGCAAAGGAGAAATTCTATTGTGAATAAATGGAAGGAAATAATTATTGAAATTTAAATTTATTCCGGTGACAACATATACTATTGATTGCTTTACGTTTATTCAGAATATATATATGTGTGTGTGTGTGTGTGTGCGCGCGCGTGCACGCGCGTGTGTCTGTGTGTCTGTGTGTGTGAGTAAACGTTGTATAAATTTTAATATAACAAAATCATTTTAGATAAACCTATGAGAAAAATTGGATTTAGTTTGCATCTATCGCGTTTCCTCCGTCGACACTTGCTTGGACTAAAGAAAAAAAAATTCCAATATTTAAAATTTCATGAGATTAAAAACAAAAATGAAAATTCAACGCAGTCTTCTTGTATAAGCTGCATCTATTCAGGACGTGGGTGATCATAACTCCCAAAAACATCCGATAATTTTAGCATTAATAATGTTTGTCTTTTTATCATCCCTCCCATTCTCTTTTCTTACGCCGAACTTTATAAACCCGTTGCCTTTCCTTGACCCGTTTGGTTTCGATATGCCCTGGGAGTGTAAAATTTTCCAGACTCTATCTCCTCTTTCTGTGTATCAATGTATAAACTTATTTATAAATGGAACTTTGTCTGCGTGTGTTTGTGTATTTGTCTCTGTGTGTGTCTGTCTGTGTGTATGTGTGCGTGTGTGTCCGTTACCTATAGACTCCAAAACGGCTGAACCAATTTTCTTGAAAATTTGCACAGTTGTACTATAAGCGTCTGCGAGTGTTCTTAGCTAAGTTTTGTGTCGAGGTACCCGCGATAAATATCGAAAATCGATAATCGAATAAAACAGGTTATAGAAGGATTGGTCCGATTTTAATCAAATTTGACACACTCATAGACAAAGATATAAGAAAAGATATTCAGAAGTTTCAATGCTGCAGTTCTTACAATAGTGCAGAAAATTGATTATACATATATATATATATATATATATATATATATATGAAAGGCAAGAGGTTTGTGTGTGTGTCTGTTTATCTGCCTGTATGTCTGTATTTTTTCAGCCCTTTTTGTTTTAGTTTTTGCTTCGGATTTGGCTCTAAGTAGGTAAAATTTTAGTTCTTAGTCTCAGCCATGATACCATTTACTCAGAGGACTTATTTAGCCTTCAAAATTTAGTTTACGACGAAAAAAACTTATTTGATATCGATGCCAGGAAATCATAACAACTACTGCTGTTTTAATGATTTGTCTTTCTCGCTTTTGAATAATAATAATAACTATAATAGTAAAAAGGATATCTGTTGTGGCGATCGGCTCGGAACGAAAAATCGGAGAGCCGAGTTCGAATTCTAGTCGAATTCATTGCATTCACTTACAAAAAAAGTACCAGTTGGAAAGGTATTAATCCACCGCTTCTCCCGCCATCTATGGGTTGAATAGCAGGAGAGATTGTGTTGTATAACCTTGATTAGCTACTAGTCTACCGCAAAGAGAAATAGAAACCTTTTACGGAAAATCTTCTGCTCAGTCAGCCATGTCTCTTTCGAGACATGATCGGCTAAGCGTGTATCCCGTATGGCACTTAACTGAATAGAAACTGTGAATTAGAAATGACAGCATTAAATGAAACAGACAACATCTCAGTTGCCAGATTGAGCTAACAAATAGTGAATTGGGTTACATTTGAAACCTAATTGATTGTTTATAAACAATATCAAAGAAGATAAAGTAATTTTATCCAACACCGCTAGACGCAACAAAAATCAAAATATTAACGTAAGAAGAAGTGACATTGTCTTATCGACAAAAATTGATGTAAATCAACTTTTGTACGAAACATTTCTCTTGGATATGTGGCATACATAATCATCTTCCCACTGCCAGCTTCGGTCCACGCCTCTTCATTTATGGCTTTGTAGATACTGGGTAGGGGAACAATTCTTCAGCCCTTCATGATCATTTTTTTAAGTGATGTCTCTTGTGTATGAAATACCCCACCTTTAATGCTGACATGGCTCAAAGGGATTTAGGCGATTTCAGTAAGTCAATTTTCTATTGGAGATTCCTTCATTTAGGCAGAGGGCGGAATCAGTTGGTTATATCTGCCGGCTGGTGCAGACAATGTGAATTGAACCCGGAGACTGTAATCATGGTAAAGATATTAAGGATGACATTTTATTTGAAAAAGTAATGTCAAGAATCATAACAAAGTTTTGATGGATTTTTCTATTCCACTTTCTATTTGCTGATTGATAAATGTTTAGTTAACACTTTAATTTTGCTGTTTTTCTTGACGGTCAATCTCTGGAAATTTATCTGACTGTCACGAAACAAATGTTTTTCTTAACTTAGTGTATATCGAGGTTTTTGCACTAAAATCATCATTGAAATTTTTTATTATCTAGTGGGTTTGTTTGGGCACAACAAATCGAGACAAAATCTGAGATTTGTGATTCGCTGATCCCAAAATTGTAGAGGTTTCGGTTGAAGAATGAATCAAGGAACTTTCATTATTATTTATGGTTTACCGTCACTATATTGTAATGGACGCTCTTGATTTTCATCGCTATTCTAACCATTAAAACTTTGCACCGAAAAAAAAAGATTTCTATCTGAAAATTTCAGTTTAAAATATAAAGAATTCAAACTATATATCCCTTTTATAATATACAATATTTTCCCCTATGAAGTAATAAAAGGTATGTGCATGAGGTGTGACAGACATCATAACAGAAAGGGAAACAGGTGAGTCGAGTTCAAATTCCGAGCTAGTTCACGGCGTTCACTCTCGCATAAATCCCACTGGACAATGCATTAATCCGTCTGTAAACCTGCTTGAAGTATAGTTTAAATACCAGGGTAGACTGAACATTCTAGCCTTGAGTAACAACTAGTTTTAGAAAAATTAAAAAGCATAGAGAACAGAACAAAAAACCTCTACATTACCTTTCCCAAATCATGACATTTCACCGATAATAAAGAAAACAAATCTTCAGAGAGATATTTTCTATAAAGGACATTTTAACAAAAAAGTATTAACATGTTCGAGCTTATTCCATGCATAAAAAGGAGATTTACTATTGAAAGACACTAGCATTTTACAATATTTACATTAGTCGGACTATTGTCCTCATCTTTGCTGCCATTTGTACGACGTTTCAGCCGTTGTACGCTCTGGCTTTTTTCAGGTGCTAAGCATTTCGAACCGAAAAAGGCCAGAGAGTACAACGGCCGAAACGTCGTACAAATGGCAACAAAAATGAGCACAATAGTCCGAATAATGTAAATACTGTAAATACTACCTCATCTCAGAAATATAGACAAATACTAGCATTTTACTTCAAAATCAACATTCTATTTTGCAGTTAAACTCTAGTTGGTAACTCCGAGATAACACGATCATCAAAAGTCCCATAATTCACCTGGATCTAAGGAGCACCACAGATACAACAACCACAGTAGAAGTAGCGTGTCTTGGTCAAGATAGCCTGACGGAGCCCAACACTTTCCAAATTGATTTGAATTAAGATTTTTTCTTTTTTCTAGTTATAGAACACAGCCTGATGCGCTATTTATCGATAGCGAGTAGAAGACATTAATTCATATATTCCTAAGGGCATTAGCACGTAAGGAAACGTACTGAAGTCAACTAGATTTCGAAGTCGGCTCTCCGATCCCTTAATTTGAGCCGTAATCCTTTAGTTTTCTGTGTCTCCTAGGTATAACAAATTAAAGCTGCACTTTTGCTTTCACCCCAAGCAAGGTGGGATCGCCAATAGTGTGAAGTGGGTTACAGTGAGAGAAAAGACAGGTTACAGGGGTATTGAGGAAAGGATAAAAGATGAACCGGAGAAGCAAGTAAACGAAAGTGAGTTTCACAGGTAGAAAGTGGGAGAAAAAAATATGTTGGAATAGAAGTGGTGGTTACATCTAACTATTTCAACGGTAAAAGGGTGGGACTTGTATGCCAACCTACTGGCGCGCTTAAATTCATGTGGGTAGGGTAGTAGGGATAATGCTATCGTAGCAATTGCCATGAAAATATTTGTAGAAAAGACGGTGAGAAGCCACGTCATGTCAGTTAGAAAGTGACCGAGGTTGTGATGCCAAGTCAGGGTCGATTACATTGCAAATCCTTTGGATTTTGCCAAGAACCTCGAGATGAATAGTAGAAGCACACGACCAGATATGGCAACGGTATTAAATGCAAATATTTATGTCACCATTGCAATGATAATGACTAGACTAATCTTCACTAGGGACACTAGAATTCTTTGTTTTTGCTTGAATAAGCTTCATATCTTTCAAATAAAACATAAGCGCTTTGTATTGGATTAATGATTAGAGAGTATGGGCTAGATGACCATCACTAAAAAGTTCAGTCCCCACGGTATTCCATAAAAGATTCCATATTAAATAATCCAAGAGTTAATATGTTGCAAAAATCATCAAATCCAACTAAATAGGTACCACTGCTTGGAGAAATGATTACCAAGACTAGTTTTCTTAATTTTTGTGGACTGTGTCCCTTTACGATGTGGTTGATCATGACTCTCGGCCATTTCCTGTCATTTCTAGCCTTTAGTAAAGCTTCTCTAGTCGATATATATCCTAATCACTTTTCTAATAACCATATACAAAAGCCTGTTAGGTTATCCGCTGCTTTCCTTTGCCCACTTGCCTTCAAGAAATCCAGTGTAAACATAATTTTCCAAGTCCTCTTTTTCATGCATTCTGGAAATTTCAACTGCCTCTTTTGGTGTTATTTAAAAATGTCCTTTGTATTTCCAGTTTCCCTACCTCGTTTTGGGGATGAAAATGACAAAGAGCATGCAATGTTGATTTCTATATCCACACACACACATACACACACACATAGACACACACACACCTAGACACACACACACACAGAGACACACAAACACACACGTATATATATATATATATATATATATATAAACTTATTTATAAATGGAACTTTGTCTGTGTGCGTATGTGTGTGTGTCCGTTACCTATAGACTCCGAAATGGCTGAACCAATTTTCTTGAAAATTTACACAGTTGTACTATAAGCGTCTGCGAGTGTTCCTAGCTAAGTTTTGTGTCGAGGTACCCGCGATAAATATCGAAAATCGATAATCGAATAAATCAGGTTATAGAAGGAGTGGTCCGATTTTAATCAAATTTGACACATTCATAGACAAAGATATAAGAAAAGATATTCAGAAGTTTCAATACTGCAGTTCTTACAATAGTGCAGAAAATTGATAATATATATATATATATATATATATATATATATATATATGAAAGGCAAGAGGTTTGTGTGTGTGTCTGTTTATCTGCCTGTATGTCTGTATTTTTTCAGCCCTTTTTGTTTTAGTTTTTGCTTCGGATTTGGCTCTAAGTAGGTAAAATTTTAGTTCTTAGTCTCAGCCATGATACCATTTACTCAGAGGACTTATTTAGCCTTCAAAATTTAGTTTACGACGAAAAAACTTATTTGATATCGATGCCAGGAAATCAAAATTTGACTTACATCCATTCATTTTTTTTTCTGTCTTTGGTTTCGCTTTAACTGGAAGCAACTATTGCTTTTTAGTCTTTCGTGCCAACGTCCAAAGTGTCTGAACTCCAGGACCATGGATTAGTTTTAAAGCTTTCATTACACCCGAGCAACGCCGGGCTATACTACTACAAGTATATACATACACACCTTTATATATATATATATATATATATATATATATATATATATATATATATAAAGGTGTGTATGTATATGTCCGTGCGTGCGTGCGTGCGTGCGTGCTTGTGTGTGGTCAGCTATATACCTGCGTGAAATAAAACGGGACTCTTAATTTCGTAACTATTTATAAAACGAATTTGTAATAATTATATTATATTTTAGTGATGTTGAACTAGCATATTATTCAATATTATGCAAATTAATATTATATTACACTACTATTGAACTGACAGACATAGTTCCTCATGGGCTGTCTAGATGAAATTTTCCGGCTTATGATCAAGTCTATGAACCCGATTCTCCCATTCAACGACTGTCAGATTCGATACAACGTTCAAACCACCTTTTGTTTTCATTGCTAACTGATGAATCATGAAGAAGACTTTGTATACGTTGACGCCAGCGATACAAACCTGTCACAGTCGGGACCCGCGGAATATAAAGAATAAAAAAAACAAAAAAACTAAGGTTCTTTTTTACTTATGGAATGTTGCTCAATTATTTGTCTTGAATAAGACGAGTAATATCCAGTCATATTTAATATCACCATCTGGAAACGACTACAATATTTATTTGATGTCTATACTACTTAAATTGATTAATTTCAATTCAAGTTTTTAAGCTTGATGATTTCGTACGAGGATATATTGCCATTAATTTGCTATGCATTTATTTAGTGGGGCGTTTTCTATGGATGTCTTAAAATTACTTGCGCGCACAGGTATATCGTTCTTAATGGCATTCTCGATGAACAAATTCAGACAGTGAGACGGATCGATCGAAAGGCGTGAATAAATTTATATATATATATATATATATATAAATTTATTGAGCTTTATATTTTGGAATTATATAACTTGCCTTTATATCCTTATTTTTCCTAGATAAAATGTTGTACGAATCTTTAAAATAAAAAGTTATTTCACATTTAGACTTTTTCTTAATACCTTTCTGGTTTTATGCTCGCTGCTATATATATATATATATATATATATATATATATATATATATTTGTGTGTGTGTGTGTGTGTGTGTGTGTGTGTGTGTGTAATAGTAGTAGTAGACGAGAAATTCACGGAGCGAGGGGATGTAAGAGTATTGTGATAACACTTAATGGCAGATTAGTTTTATGTTGCCAAACATGTACATTCACGATTTTGCTAACACGAAATTACAAGTCATCGTTACTGAGGATTTGAGAATATTAGTCGAGTTCAGTTTTCTCTCGCAGAAACTGTAACTAAGTTCCATTCAACATAGCTGGAATATAGCCCGTAGGTTGCCTCTGTGGGTGATAAACAAATGTTGAGCAGGCGTCTACAACAGAGATAGACTAACTATCAGATAGAACAGGCATAATTAGACGTGAGAGTCCAGCCACATACAAGAACACACACACACACACACACATACGACATCGTCAACATTACTTGTAGAACATAAGGACATAGTTTACTCATCAGCATATCACTAATATCAACTATGAACATGGCAACCACTTGCTGACCGTGTTTTGAAAAAAAATTCCACCACGTCTACCCTATTAGTTTCTTTAATCGCACTTCCCGTCTCTGGGACCTCCTTCCGTATACTTGTTTCCCTGATAGCTACAATAACCAAAATATTAAGCGCAACTAATGCAACGGCAGAATTTAGTGTTCAAAAAAAGAAACAAAAACAAAACAAAAATTCTTCTTTCTCTTTCTCTCTCTCTCCCCCCCCTCTCTCTCTCTCTCTCTCTCTCTATCTATCTATCTATCTATCTATCCCTCTTCAAACAATTTCTCACTAACGTAACGTGGCTTCTCACTGTCTTTTTTTACAAATATTTTCATGGCAAGTGCTACGACAGCATTTTCCCTAGTGCCCTGCCCACATGAATTTAAGCGCGCTACTAGATTGGTATGTAAGTCCCACACTTTTACCGTTTATATACTTAAATGTAACGGCCACTTCTATTCCAACAGATGTTTTTCTCTCACTTCCTGCATGTGTAACACACGTTTAGTTGCTTCTCTGATAGCTACAACCTCCCATCTTGGCTCCCATTTTCCTCATATCCTTTTTTCGACATCCCATTTACTGTTATTTCTTTTTTTGTTTTCTCCTCTCACTGTAAAGCTCTGCGACCCGGTGGCAGTATTACCTTCTTTAGATTGAAACGATTATTAAATGATTTTAAAAATATTCAGTTAAAAATGAATAAACATTCTTGATAATGGTTAATAGAATATTCAAAAGAGTTCAGGGGTACATTTCTTAAGGACAATTACCGGGATTCCATCACCACCGCTAACCTTATGGGAGTCAAGTTTTGATATTACTCGGGATACTACTGTCGGGGTAATGTATACATCGTACAGTTTAGCCTCATTTCTAATAGAGAAGTCGGGTGAGGGTACTTTAGATGAGTCAAATGTGGAGTTGGATGAGAATCTGCGAGCAAAGCACTCAGCCTTGTCTGCTGATGATGTGAGGACTTCAAATTCATTGATTAAAGGAGGGATAGATGATTTGCTATTGTTTAGCACCCGTTTGCATAACCACCAATAGTCCTTGGAGTCGAACTTGCGGTCAGTTACGTGCTGTTTCATTTTCTCAGCAAACAACCGCTTGGCGTCATCCAGGATTCTCTTGCACTCATTCCGAGCAGACGTGAATAGACGCCTATTGTGGTCAGATGACTGTCTCCGAAATACTCGGAAGTAGTGGTTCCTGTGGGCAATGGCGGCCCAACAGGCAGGAGAGAACCAAGGGGAGGAATTAGGTTTGAGACGAAACTTCCTGGTAGGTATGAAGGCATCAATGACAGCTTTCACCCAGGACGAAATCTCAGAGGCACAGTCATCAACTGTGAGATCGAACACTTTTCCCCAAGGGACGTCGCATAGGAAATCGCGAAAGGCGTCCCAGTCAGCTGTTTGGTAGCAGTAGGAGGTCCTATGAGAGGAGTGAGTGTGGAGAGAAATATTAAGAGAGACAACAGCATGGTCAGAGAGAGAGGGCAAAGCTGTGAGACTTGGCAGGAGTCAGGTACAGAGGTAAAGCATATATTTAGTAGAGAGGCGTGTCCAGAGGGAGTGCTTGGAAAGTGTGTGGGGAAGTCCACTACTTGCGTAAAGGATTGGGAAATGGCAAAGTTCGTGGCGTGGATGCCAGCTGAATTAGTAACAGTCTTTAAGCCACTCAGCATATGAGAGCGAATGGGTGGTAGGAAGTAGCCTTATCTACATTGTCAGAAATGCAGCCTAGAAGGAAGCAGTCAGGAGTGGAGGGGGAACAGTAAAGGAAGAAAAGGTAGCTAACCGAAATGAGAATTCAGACGAAGACATACATATTGGTGGTCTGTGGATTCGAGTGATGTCACCCTCGCTACAGGGAGGTGTTCACTAACGTAGACCCCCAGCCCATGCATATGGACAGTGGAATCCTTCCTTAAGAGGGGAAAATAACCAGGGATTGAGAAGTCAGAGGAGGGAATTGATGAGTTGAGGTTTATTTCACAGAGCGCTAGAATGTCAGGGGACTTTTTGTGGAGGAAAGCTTCTACACTACAAAAGTTAGTACGAATGCCCCGGATGTTAGTAAAAGAAATTTTGAGAGATTTTGGTGATTTGAGTTTGACTGGTTTATGGTTTTTCTGATTCCGTTTTTTATATTACGGTTTGTTGTTAGGGAGGGACCTTGAGTAGCGGATGCAAGCGGTCATTATCCACGATATGCGCTGGGAGGGAAACTGACTCGGGCTGTATCAAAGTGTGGCCTCGGGGTTGCCCACCGAAAGCGCTTGCAGGGACAACTATCCATGCGCGACATGGCACTACAAGAGCCCCGATATTATGCAACTGTTGATCAGAGCAGCTGCTCTTGACGCCAAGCAAGAATTAGGGCTCCTAATTACCAGTCAGAATTAGCAACCAGGAAACTGCTAACCCAGTACCCTCACAATGATGAGACGTTGCCACCAACCAAGCACATCGCAGGAAAATCACGGAAGCACGAATACTGACGTCTGAGGAGAGAAAAGAGAAAACCGGAAACGACATCCTAAACAGGGAACAAGGGGTGAGCCTCTGGATGGAATGTGAACCAGGCGATAGTTTGGAGTGTGAACCGGGCGATTTCATGATTTAATCAGAGAATTATTGTTATACTGTAGTTTTTATTGTCATAGAGGTTTTATTATTTTAATTTTCTGTTCTATCCTAATTTAAACAATTTCATAATTTAGTTATTTTCTTAAAACCTACGTTTTGATTGTGGTAATTTAGCCTCTTAATTTTTGCAATTCATCATTTTGTAGCTAGAATTTATTATTAAAACAAAACAAAACAAATAGGAATTCTTCTCTCTCTCTCTCTCTCTCTCTCTCTCGAGCCCTTTTTTACTCTCACTTTATGTTTTCTAGCTTGAATTCTTTCATAACCTCCGAATTTATGAAAAAACAAAACTGCACTTAAATTTTCACTAAGTTAAAAAATCTAATTATATATATTTTGTTAATCATTTCACCCCAAGCAATACGATAATTCTACTATGACGCAAATGGTTAATTGTGAGTAAAATGAATAAGCTGACTTTAGTGTGTAAAACAACAATTAAAGAACATGATTAAGAAAAACAAAAGATGGCGATGAACGTTGCAATTTTGATTTTTTCTTATTTCATTTCCTGTACTTTTTTCTTTTCTTTTCATTTCTTTTGCTTTTTTCTTCTACTTTTTAATTTTTTGTGTCTTTTTCTTCTTCTTCTTTCAATTTTTATGCTTTAGTTTCTTCTTTTGTTTCTATGCTTTTTCTTCTGCTACTTCATTTTCTATGCTTTTCTGTTTGTTGTTTCTACATTTAATTTTTTTAATTCTTTTAATTTTATACTTTTTTTCTTGCAAAGAATGGTCTAGTCTTGCTCCAGTCCCGTCTTCTAAAATCTCCCCTCCAGAAAGGGCATAGCTTCTTTTAGAAAAAAGTGAAAACGTTCGTCATCTGAGGATAAGGAGAAAAGTGAAAAAATGAAAGGACAGTCAACCTGCACTACAACACAGGAATTTGTCTGTCGGGTGTTCTCATGCCTGGGAGAATGTGTTATACTATAGCAACAGAATTAAGGAATTCAGATACTTGCTCTCCATAAAAAATCGAGAAGACGAAACCTGAGGATCTGTGCTATTTTCCGAAAGCAGAAAGATTCCTAACTAATCAGGATTGGCTCATATAAAGATCGACAGTTTTGAAGGAAACTATCAAAGCATTCAAGATAGATACAGCAACGAGGACACAGCTAAATTCAACAATTTCTGTTGTGGGCGGTTTTAGTTCATCCCAGCTTTTATAAATTTCATATTTCTCTGGGATGTTGGTGGCATATCCAATGACGGCACCATCAAAACTGCCATATGCATAGGATCAATGGGAGACGCCCTCGTGGTGCACTCACCAAAAATGTTTATCGAAGATGCTCAACACTCTTTGTCAATGCCTATTTGGTTGGCTAGTCTGAATATCTAGGTCCTGAGAGAGAAATTTCGCAGGGCGTGACTCATTCACGTTGTTCAGTGATTTGGAGTAAATGATTGTTGTTTACAGGACTAATCTGATTGCCAGTGGCTATGATAATATTTTATTTTATATTCAGTAATTTATTTAGAATTTTTGTTTTGGACGTTAGTATAAAAGGTAAGGCTCTTTGTTGCATCTAGAGATATTGCGCCCAGTAACTGAGCGTAGCAAGCGGGCGTTTTTCCGCGTGTCGTCCAGTTTTTGACGACGTTTCAGCAGGTAGTTTCAGTGGGTCGTGGGAACGTCGTCCTTGATCCTGATATAGATTGCAGTGTTGAAAGATAGGGTATTACAACCCGGATGTGAAACCATTTCGAGGTTTTATCGAGCGATTTGATCCGGTCTATGAATTTATAAATGAATACCCCGGGAAATTAGTACAATTAGTGGCGTCCCAGATTCAGTAGTTCGTACAAGCTATATTGACTATTTGTTAGTTAAGAGTGTCGATTTAGGGCTCTTAGGATGTCCAACTTGCCATTCGATAGTTTACACAGACCATAGGATCATCCGGGTTGGGGTAAATAAGATAAGCCTAAACACAAATTGACTGGTTATTGGAAATTCAACATGTGGAGCTTCTGGCTTAAGTCATTATTCATCCTCCGTCATTTTAGGATAGTTTAGGAAAGTTTGTCTTTTTAGTTAAACATTTTGGTCTGTTTCTTGTTAATTTTGCATGGGTAAGTAAAATCATTGGCGTGTTTAT
Organism: Ascarosepion bandense; assembly: GCA_037127315.1. Classification (NCBI taxonomy): domain Eukaryota; kingdom Metazoa; phylum Mollusca; class Cephalopoda; order Sepiida; family Sepiidae; genus Ascarosepion; species Ascarosepion bandense. The sequence continues at coordinate 1,534,176 of JBBBDQ010001395.1, read as the reverse complement.
TTTCATCAGCTTCATTTTTGTTTTATGTCCTATCCGCACTCTATTAGGAGACAGATTTCACAGTTCTGTGGTGGGTGTGAGAAATTTTCAGAATATTTTTTTTTCGTTTCGAGTCTCACATTGTTTCCACAAGTTAACTTTGATTCTCTGTCACAACTTTTGTTGGGAGGTCAAATACTAACATAATTTTGTTTAGTTTTGTAGTTATTTTGTTTTTATATAAAATCATTGGAGATTAGTATTTTGCTCTTCCCCCAAATTGTAAATTAAAATATTGACTAACAGAAATTTTAAATATTAATTTTAGATTCCGAATTTCATTGAGTAAATGAGGATTTCTGGTGACTGGTGCCGTTAGTAAGAATAAATGTGATATTTTAGTGAAAGGAATATTACATATACTGATGGGTCAATGAGTGGGACTAGCTAGGATTAAATTCATACTAGTGAAGACCAGGTTTCTCCTATTCCCCTTTTGACCTTGGGCTACATTTATAACTTTCTGTACAATATATACTACTTTTCTGTATAGTATTTTTGTAGTTGGATTGATTTTCAGAACAGTTCGATCTGATCACGCAGCAGAAGGATTTCGTTTCTCTCCTCTTTCAAACATTGTATTTTTGTGTTTGAAGATCTGCGAATGTCTGTCTTTAATTTTTCTTATTTATTGCTGACTGGTTTTAGCGAAAAGATAGAATCTTCTTTTGCAGTTTTTCACCCCTCCCCGACTCTAAGTATTTTTTTCTTTTTTGCGTCTGTAATTCACTAGACTACTGAGTAGTTTTCCGTGTAATTTATATTGAATTTTCAGATTTTTTAAAAATTTTAATCCCTGTCTGGTATTAAGTTAATTTGCTTCTTTTTGTTTACGTATTACTTCGTTCATTGATTTTCCTAAGTAAAGATTTTTTCATTTTTTTACCTTTAATTTCCGCCTGCCTTTAATGTTAATTTCTAGTTAACTTCCCTTTTCGATTTGTTTATTGCTTAATCTATTTGTTTGTATTTTGTTTTCGTGTTAAGTCGGCAGTTTTGTTTTGTAAGACATTACATTTTTGCAAATGTCTCTTTTTACTTTTCATTTTGTAGTATTTTATGTCAAATCTTTTTTGTTAAACTGTCTTGAGTAAGTCTTTTGTTTGTATATTTTTGTCTGGTTAAATTTGTTTTTTATTCTTGTATTTGTTTAAGATTATTATTTTTTTGTATTTCTTTATTTTTATTATTTTTTATTTTTCGTTTTGAAAGAAATCTTGATTTTTTAAAAAGGGAATTTTAAAAAATAATAAAAAAGTGTTAAGAAACGTCGGCGATTATAAAATACCTGTTCAGGTAAAAGAGGAAAGACCTTCCCCCCTATCGAGAAAATGACTAAAACTCAATCAACAATGCCTGCTGAGAGTTTTGCCATTACAAAATTAATGAAAACAAAATTGAAAAGAAAAACGTATGGTGGCCACGAGTGACCAATTTCAAAAAAATGAAAATGAGTTGCCCCCTGAGACCAGCAAAAGCAACAAAAACGGCAATGTAACGAAGAGTAAATCAACCTCATACTGGAAGTCCCCACTGAAGTGTATCATAAACATTACAGAGTTTCTTAAGAGAACCAAAAACTACGCAGAGCATATCAAAGTAGATGGTCTCTTGGTAAATCCTGTTGAGTTAAGAATGTTGAAAATAGAATTTTATCAAATTTGTGGTCGACAAGAGTTCTCGCAAAATTTGTCACTCCACAAAAAACACCGTTACTAAATTTTTGACGTCCTTTGACCAATTCCTTTATGTGAGGAGGGGTACTGTTGCCTACTCATGTCGATTATGAGGACGCGTCTATTCGAATTTTAATAACGAACGGCCTCATGCTAAAAGCGAATGCTAGCATATGGTAAGCGTAGCTTAGATGTGGCACAAGTCCAAAAGTGAACTCACTACTCAATTGTAATGGTTCTAGCGAGACAAGCTTGCAAACTATTACACCACCTCGAGGTAACGCTGAATGCTAACGTATGACCGTACCTCAGTATTTGAGGCTCTTTCTTATTTTTAAGTGAACACTTGGCTGTCTAGCTAGCCCAATTTGATTAGTTAATGTTCTACCACAGACGACATAAACGGGAAATGAGGCTTCGGCATTATGTTAGATCTTAAAACTCGTTTCCAACAATCCCGATTTAAAGAACCAAAAATCGCGCATCACTGTGACTAGCCATAACTCAACATGCATGAAGTATCAAGAAACAGACCGCCTCTCCTCTTGCTGCAAAGAAAAAAATCCTCTGAAGTTCTGGCCACCATCGACCAAATCCCTCCTTGGCTGAGTTTTTTTTTTCTCGTTTCACTTGTAATGGACATGCCTGCAACCAGAACTGGTGTTGTAAAATATTCAGTCGGGTCAATTTCGCAGCCCCCATTATCCGAAAAGATTTGCCCACCGCTTATACGGAAATATCAGATGGTTGGTAAGGTCAAAGAAACGCTCCAGGCAGCGGGATTTATCCTCGGAAGCCTCTACGAGTAAAGAAGCAAATAGCCCCACTCCTGATACCATTTCTAAGAGCGATGCCCCAGCCAGCAACACTAAAAAGATTCTACAACGACTCAAATATGACTCGAGTTTGAGAAATTGCAAAACCCCGAGCAATTGAAGGAATCCATAAAAGTAAAGGGATCTCAAGAAATATCAGTGAAAATATATTTTCTTCTTCCTCGGCATCGTCTCAACCATCATTTAAAAAGCAGACCATGGCACGACCTCTTATGAATAAATGCTTAACTCTCATCCAACCAAAATGAGCACCCTCAAAAGAGTTCCCACTGCAAAATCCATAACAAAACAAAAAAAAAAGCAAAAAATGTGCACACCTATATGGATGTGGCGTGTGTTCTTGTCTTCGCCGATCCAGCTGGTAGGCTTTGCGTGCTGGATATTACCATAAAGGATAAGGATCTTCGTCTCATTAGGGTTTATGCGCATAATGACCATGCTGATTGACCTGATTTCTTTTCAGCAGATGAAGTCGTTTTTACGACGTTTCGTTGGGTAAGAATTGCCAGCAATTGGAATGCCTCCCATGACTCCGACAAAGATCCTATAGGTGAAAGATTGGGCATTAACAACCCGGATGTGAAGCTATTTCAGGACTTTGTCGAAATGTTTTATCATGCCGAATAGTATCTTAAAGAGTGCCACGAGACGGAGTATGGACTTGAACTAAGAGGAGCGGTTCGGCTTCGGTGGTACGTTTTATTTACTTCGACCGAATTTATGAGAATCGAATTTTTCATTCTATAGTTTAATCGGATCATAAGCTCTTCCAGGTTCATATAAACTTAGATAAGCTTAAAATTAGGACAGTTGGACACTGTAAATTGAATGCGTCATTGTTTGATGGTTCTTTTGTATTTATTACTTTGCAAAATTTTACAAGGCAGCCAGGAAACCTTTACTTCGGCCAGCCAATGTGAAGAAGCATGGGGAAGAGAGCACAAAAACTGGGCACCAGAACAATTCATTTGATGCACATGTTATTGTGCAGTATTAAAAAAGACTAATTTTATTTTCATTTATAATTAACCACTTGGCAATAAATACTAAAAATAGTATAAAATACATATAAAAAAAAATGGAGTATGATAATTATGGCCGGTAGTGTATATATATATATATAATGATTAGAAAATTTCATAAACTCTTCGATTTAATTAACTTTTGCTAAGTTATAATTTTAAAATTATTTAGCCTATTTTTGCCTGACAGCCAATTTTTGAGAATATATTTAAATATTTAAACATATATATATATATATATATATGTGTGTGTGTGTGTGTGTGTGTGTGTGTTAACCACTAAACCACGAAGGCTTCATCGCTAGACAAGATTGAATTAAGCTATAAATGCACAAATCACCGATTTTTCGTAATATTCATAACAAATATTACGTTATATTCGTATCCTAACGTAAATAAACGTAAACAAACTCAATTATTACGAAATCTTACGGAATGTTACGAAATTGTATTGACCGACATATATATTTAGAGTTTTTTTTAAAACTGCTCTTTATTAGAGATAAAGTGTATGTAAATATAATATTGAATACTGAGATGTCACCAAGCAGCGTTTTCTAGTTTCATGCTTAAATGAAATCTTCAGTGCTTAAATATTCCAGTATTGCCACTACTTCTTGCTGTCCTCATTGTCCACTCATATATGTATCTATATATTTATGGTCAGGAATTATCGAATTTCCCTTCGTTTAAAATTAGTAAGTGCGAAGTTCCATTCTTCCCCAATACCAATAGTGGAACAGACACCCATTCCTATTTTTGTAGTATCTTTCCTACATATCCTCATAATCTGCATTCCTTATCTCTTTACAATGATCTTACGTTTTTACAACAATTATGTTACATTTTCTCTTGCTTCACCCAACTGAAAAATAATAATATATGTTTCGCCTTCTATTGGGTAAACAACAGTATTATATAAACAGGGTCCACTAAAGAATGTATACACCCTTCAAGAATACAAAATTTATTGAGACATGCAGAAATAAATATCAGAGTCTTTTGGACTTTACAATCCCAAGAGATGTTCGTTACCTTCTAAACATTTATTAGTACGGTGAATTATTGCTAGGGAACCAAAGGGATTGCTGGACATGCATTTTTGCACTTTCTTGTTTACACGTTTGCAATTTATTTGAAATGAAGCGACTACATTGAATCGATTACTGCAACTAAATTTGGGCCACCAGAAAATCTTTCCCGTCAAAGTCAATATTGCATATTTACAATTGGACCATTCGTTGGTGCATTGAACACAATTGCTATAGTGTGATGCCCATGCTAGTTATCTCGAGGCCCTTGAAAAAATTGAAAGAATGATCTGTAATGTAATTTAGCCCGACTTAGCATCCCGACTTCAGTCACTTTCTCAACCATGTGATGTGGCCTCTCTGCGTTTTTTTTTTCTACAAATATTTTGATGTTATCTGCTCTGAAGAGCTTTTTGCCACAGTGTCCAAATTACATGGATTTAAGCGCGCTACTACACTAAATCCGGCGAACAGTTTGTGTAGGAAATTGATTGTCTTTTCTGTAGTGGGATTTATACATCTAAGAACTTCGGCTCAGAAAATCTCAACTTCTATAAGACAGTAAAATTCGTCTAGCGGCCCGCAAAAAATTGTTAATCTGAGACCATGGTCAGTCTGTTTTGGGCCAAGGACTATATTTTTTTAGAATCATATCGCCCGAAGCAAGGCATTTTACTGCCACTGTTTTGCAGGGGGTTACATAGGCGGAAAATTATGAGGAAGAGGGACAGGCTATAGGGGGTGTCAGGGAGTGGGCAAGAGAAGGATGAGAATATTGATGAGAGTGGAGTGGACGGAGAAAGGAGCATGAGAGAGAGGATGTAGGTTAGTCAGATAGGAGATGACTATTGACTTTACATTTAAATTCTTGTAGATTGTAGCTGTCGGAAAAGCAAGTAAATGTAAGAGAATTCCACAGGCAGGAAATGCAAGAAAAGAAGCTGATGGAGTAGGATTTGCGTTTGATTGAAGATGCCTTACCTGACAAAGCACAGTCTTTACTGGATTTTACTATTTTTTCGATATCCTTATCCATGTTCGGCCAGTATACATAGCTTTACATAAGGCTTTTCATCCTTGTGATCCCTGGGTGGCCCGCATGGAAATCTTTCAGAATTCTTCTTTGTAGTGTTGTAGAAGTGACGACTCACTCACTAAATAGCAGTACTTTGTAGCATAGAAAGTAAATATCGGAAGTCTGTTTGTCCTTTACAGAAATATTGATTTTGTTTTGCTTGATAAACTCATCGTTTAGAGCTTCTTGTTTGATTTGGTTGAGAGTTACAAAGAGATCCCTTTCTGTGTTGCCTGATGTGAATTTACATTCTTCTTCTGTTGAAGAGAACCAATCAGTATTTTCAAGAGGTTCTCTGTGTTTTGGGATTAATCTGGACAGTCCATCGGTATGACAGGGCATGTTAGACAGTAGAAACTCCATTTTAAAGTTATAATTTAAAAGGATTGTTTCCCATCTCCGCAATTGATTTGCTGTATGCACAGGCAGATCGTTTTGAGAACCGAAAATGGTCCGTGACGGCTTATTTTCCATCTGCAATGTAAAGTATCTGCCGTAAATGTACCAGTGAAACTTCGTAACTTCAAAAATAATCCCTAATTACGCCTTCTGAATTTGCGAGTAAATTTTTTTTCTGCAAGAAGTGTTCTCGATGCATGAGCTATTGGTGTTTGAGATCCATCTGGCATCTTGTGCATAATGCATGCTCTAATGACATACCATCTGGTGTCGCTGGCAACTATAATGTCCAGGTCTGGGTTATAGTTGGTGAGAAACAAATCCGACGTCAAGACTTCCATTTTGACGAATGCTTCTTAGAATTCAGGTGTCCACTCCCAGTTTTTATCCTTTTACAAAAGTTCGTTTAATGGAGCACGTAAGTTGTGCATATTCGGTACAAACAACTGGTAACAGTTTGCCAATCCTAAGAAAATTTGTAAGTTAGAGACATTTTCGGGTGCTGGTATGTCTTTGTTTGCAGTAGCTATTCTGGATCTTGTCTTATTTTTTTTTTTATAATCGAGTCGCCCCAAGCAAGGCATTTTACTGCTACTGT
>JBBBDQ010001395.1:1462500-1522500 GCA_037127315.1 Ascarosepion bandense | reverse complement strand
AGAACCAGAGGTTATAACGCCTGAAACGTTGTGATACAAGTACTTTTCTTTCTATCTCATTCGGTTACATATCTATCTATCTCAATTTGTTTCTTTCTTTCTTCGTTTCTTTCTTTCATTCTTTTTTAAATTTTTTTCTATCTATCTATCTATCTATCTATCTATCTATCTATCTATCTATCTATCTATCTATCTATTTTTAACTATGTACCTGTCTATTCATCTGTTCATCTGAATCTAGTTTTATTTGCCTCCACCTGTTTTATTTATTTATCTCTCTCTCACTATCTATCTATCTATCTATCTATCTATCTATTAAATTCTCTCTCTCTCCCCCTCTCTCTCTCTCTCTCTCTCTCTCTCTCTATATATATATATATATATATATATATATATATATATATATATATATATCCAGTGAGAGTTAGACAGACAGGTAAATCGATCGACACCTATGTCTACATCGACACAAAGCATGCATCTTCAAATATTTATCACCAGTCACGGACATTGTGATAGCGATCTCTCTACTTCTTGGTCAATGACAGACGACAGACGCAGGTAAAAAGTACCGCGATGTTTTTTTCCTTGTATTTTTCTTGTAAAACAATTTTTCTTTTATCTTCTCTTTTTTATATAACAATGATCAATTTACGGTGTAATGTTACCAGGCAGCTGCCTCAAGTGCAGTATACAAATTATCTTGGTTGACCGTCGCGAAGTCAACTGGAACAAACACCTTACCTTTCATAGACATTTTTGGGCGACGAGACGAACGGGCAGGTCATAGTGGGGACAGATTTTTAGCTCAAAGTGAAATCAAACCTTCGGTAATTATTAGCCATTAGTTGGCCAATATATTTGGAAGTGGGCTTGAATTGCGATGGAAATTTGCAGTCCAAGATAAATTAAGAGAAAAACTAAGACAATAATAATTTTAATATTTACTCTTAAACCATATTAAGTATTTTTAATAAGTTATTTTTTAATAAAACCACTTCAAGCGAGGCAATAAATACACAATGGTTACTGGTTGTGAAATAATAAGGAAAATTAAACATGAAAAATCGAGAACATTAAAATAACAGGAATCAAGAACACAGTAGATAAAAGATTATCATTGTATTTAATAATATTTATGAATAAAGATAAATTATAATAAATATATTTTTGTGATAGTGTTAAATATGAAGAATAAATCATTTTTTCCGAAATAAAAAATAAATAAAAATTAAAAACACAGTAACAAATAAAATTAATTCAAATTCTTAATCGCAAATCTGTGTTCCCTATTATCGAGATCCTTGCATGATATTAATGTCTAATATGAATACGTGACTATTTTTTGCAGATATAAAATAATTATTTATTCATTACTCGACTCGAGAGAGCGTAGTTCCGTGTCTTTCATCTTCTTACGAGGATGCGAAGGATTTTCTTATTTCGTAAAAGATCGGGAGTTTATCTAACTTCTTGTTATTCGTTTGTTCATGTTCTTAAATCCTAAATAACAGCTGGGTTCAATTCCTTGTTTATATTGGTACACTCCCTGGCATGCGTCGAAGGCATTTTCTGCATTTATCGAATTTGTGGTAATCTTAAATATTTTGATTTTCTGTAAGGACATCGAGTAAAAAATGAATAACTTTGGTATATATTAGGATGAAACTAGTATATATTGTGGTCACTGTGGGTCAACTAGTCTTAGATCAAAGGTTCTTGCTAAAAATTACATTCGATTTTGAAACCTCTTGCAAGAGAAATATGGTTCAAACTGAAACTGAAAGTCCCATGAACATATGAGCAATGACAATGAAATCTTAGGGAAATTCAAAACGAAAAGGACGCTTATACTTAGAAACAGGAAGAGAAAGTTTGTTAAGTAAGTCACTTTCTGTTATCACTCTTGCTTACAATATAATCGGTTATGAAGATTTACCCATGCACAAATGAACTCTTCCAAAATATATAAATAAGCAGCAATTTCTGACAGCCAGACCAATACAACCACACTGGTGATCTTCTCATCTTGTATCTGTTTGAACGACTGTTCTTTTGTTAATTTATATATATCTATACTTTTTTTATTCTATTTCGTCTTTGTGTCTTTATTTCTGGCCTCTAACCAGGCCACAACAACTTGGCGACGAGAACTCTTAAAGACCTTGAAGATCCCAAAAGAACTGCATGGAAATTGTCAATATTGGTTCTACATTGGACGTAGGGAATTCTAATTTTCGTCACACTTTGTTCTATTTAACAGTACTTGGCAATCCAGATAAGGAAACCGAAAGAAAATAATCTATTTTCGTCACACCTTGTTCTACTCAACAGTACTTGGTAATTCAGAAAAGCAAACCGAATGAAAAAAAAAATGTGTTACTAACTTACACTAAACTTGAACGCGAGCCGCTAAATTACGAGAATTCATGTTTTTCGGGAAAAAAAGCACTCGTGATTCCCTGAGTGTGTTAAAAATTAAAGTTATGTTTTTTATTCATTCCAGTTAATTTATTATTTCAGTTTCCTAATGTTTTTTTTTTAATTTTTATTTTTTTATTTTTTTTGTAATTGTATTTGGTTAATCCTAAAAAAGGACACGGTAAAACATGGACGAATTTAAATCTGCTAGGCTCGAAATTCTTAAGTTCCAACAAGAACAGCACAATCAACGGAAGCATAAATGGCAAGAGAAAAGACTTTAAATACTAAAGCAAGCTGAAAAAGAGTGGCTTGAATTTAAAAACAAACAGAAATCAGACATCAAAAGCTTGAAGAAATTCTACTTCAAAATCAACGACAACAAAGAAACTTAATTGTGCTGGTAAACAGGGGACAAATTAGTAAAAAAGAAAATGCGTTATCTCAAAACAGGATCTGAGAAGAAGTAGACACTTTTACATATTCTCAGGAAAAGGATATAACATTCACCTCCTGTTTTAAAAGTTTTGACGATTTATACGCCATAGATTGCATAAATTGGTCGAACTCTAAGAAAGTTTGCCCTCTTCTTCGAAAACTGGCCGCCACAGAGCACACCAAATTTGTGAACTATATTTTACCCTAATTTATTTTAAAACATGCAAACTGACATCTACCGAATCGGTTAAACGTCATACAGAACATTTTAGTCCTGAAACTTCACTCTTTCATAAGAGATGGAAGTGTATGAATTTAACCAGAAAGGATAGTGAAGATTACACTACATTGGCGTCGGTTGTGAAAAAGCATTACGACGATTTCAAAATCTCAGAATTGAGTGCGAAGTATTTCAAGTATTTATTTGTTTAGGGACTCGTTTCAACTAAAGACGCCGAAATTAGACGAAGAGTTCTGAATAAATTGGAAAATGAGTCAAGCCTTACTCTCCAACATATAGCAAAAAACTGCCAGAGATACGTAAGCTTACGTCAAGATTCGAAAAATATCGAGGAATCTAGCATAAGAAAAGTACGCTAAAAGAAAATAAAACAATTCCTCATCTAAATCAAACCAATCAAAAAAGAAACAACACAACTTACTCTTGTTACTGTTGTGGGTCACTGCATTAGCACAAAGACTGTCCTTACTGGAACAGAGTTCGTAAAATGTAGTCGTGACTGGCTCAATAGCTCAAATTGCCGAGCGAGAAAAATGGTTAATAGCCGCGTAAAAAACACACAATCACATGAACAAGACGGGTTAAACATGAGGAAATACGTGCAAGTAAAAATCCTAAATAAATATATTAAACTACAATTGGATTCTGATTCAGATTTAACAATCATAAATCTACACATTTGGTAAAAGTTGGAAAACAAATTTTGCTGATAAGATCTAATAAAATGGCCAAGTGCGCGGCAGGGGAGAAAATCATGATTAATAGAGAACTTATCACTAATGTAACTTTTCAAGGAAGGACGTTAAAACTAAAAACGTTCGTTTTAAAGAATACAGATAGTATATTTGGCACCGACTGAATGGAGAAATTTAAGTTGTGGGACATACCAATTAATTCATTTTGCTAAAACTCCGAAAACCTGACCACCGAGGCAACTAGTTTAATAAAAATTTAAGATAAACTTTTTCGGAAGTTTTTTTTTATTCTGGGAGTGTTGCTCAGTGTAATAAGATGACGACAAAATTCGAGTTAAAATATGACATCTAGCCAGTATTTATAAAAATCGAAATGTGCATTTCACCTCTTTATAAAAAATAAAAGAAGAACTCGTTAGATAAGAAAGAACCGGTGTCTTGTCGAAAATTGTTTTCAGTCAATGGGTTTCACCGCCCATCTATGTGGAAAAAAAATTCAAAGTAGATCCGGGTCTGCAGCGATTTCTCGACGGGGCTTAATACGGCTCTCAAAGACTATCATTATTCTTCACCTAGACTGGAAGAAATTTTCGCGAAACTAAATGGAGGGAAGTTTTTTTTAAATCGAACTCAGTGACGCGTACCTTCAAATGCCGGTGGCGGAGGAAAGTTGTTCTGTAACAACACCCATCGTGGGTTGTAAATGTTCGAACACCTACCGTTCGAAGCAAACTTTGCGACAGCAATTTTTCCAATTGATGGGTACTATGCTGAGCGATATTATGACTTTTACTTCGAGGTTGTATATTTGGATGATATATTAACATTCAAAATGTAGAACAGCATAAGGAACATATTCATAAAGTCTTCTCAAGTATTCAGCAGTACGGGTTCAAATTAAAAGAATCCAAATAGAACTTCATTATAGCAAGGAATAAATATTTCGGACACATTATCGATAAAGATCTACACCAATCAATGTCTCTACCTTACAAATTTTCTTAAGATTGGCAAACTGTTACCAGGTGTTTGTACCGAATATGCACAACTTACGCGCTCCATTAAATAAACTTTTGAAAAAAGACAACAACTGGGAGTGGACACCTGAATGCCAAAAAGCCTTTGTCAAATTAAAAGAAGCCCTAACGTTGGACATATTTATCATCCACTGTAACACAGACTTACATACTATAGTTGCCAACGACGCCAGTTCGTATGGCATTGGAACATGTATTTTGCACAAGATGCCAGATGGATCCTATAGCTCATGTGTTAAGAAAGCTTCTTTCTTCAGAAATGAATTACTCACAAACTGAGAAGTATCCGTTAGGATCTATTTTCGTAAAAACGAAGTTTCACCGCTACATTCACGTTAGACTTTATTTTTTTGGCAGACGGACCATAAACCTTTACTGACAATCTTCGTTTGTAAAAATCCTCTGCGTGTACATACAGCAAATATACTGCAGATATGGGGAACAATCCGTTTAGATTGTAACTTTAAAACGGAGTTCCTACTGCCTAAGAAACTCGGCCATGTCGATGGACTGTCCAGAGTAATCCCGAAACACAGAGAACCTCATGAAAATACTGTGATTGCTTCTTTTCAGACAGAAGGAGAATTTAAAGCCACATGATGCAACACAGTAAGGGAACTCCCTGTAACTCTCAACCAAATCAGGCGGGAAGCTCTAAACGGTGAGTTTATCGAGAAAACCACAACAAAAATTTGGAAAAAGTACCATTAAACGTCAGATATTTTCTCTATATGCGACGAATACTGTTATATGGTGAGCGAGTCGTCATTCCCACACTATTATGAAAGATTCAGAATAATTTCCTTGCCGGTCACCCAGGGATTACAATGATGAAAAGCATTATGCACAGTTATGTATACTGGCCGAATATGGATGAGGATATCGAACACATCGTAAAATCCTGTAACAGCTGTCTCTTGGTAGTTAAGAGACCTCCAATCAAATATAGTTCTTGACCCCAAACGAACCGCTCATGGTCTTGGATTCATGTGAATTTTGCAGGCTCACTAGACGGAGTTTCCTATCTTATAGTAGTTCTTAGATGTAGAAATCCCTCTACAGAAGTGACAATCAATTTCCTACATGGACTGTTCGCCAGATGTGGGTTAGTCGATTGTTTAGTGTCAGAAAACAATATAGGTCAGGAGATTTAAAGGATGTTTAAGAAAACTTCCAGATCAATCATATTACGATCGTTCCATATCACCCGAGGTCCAACGGAAAGGCTCAACGCATCTTTGACGCACTGAGTTAGATGTACATCCACAGAAAAAAAAACCAACAACAGTTTCTTTCAGGTGTATAAAATCACGCCCAATGACAGTACACCATCACCATAACCTCGGCCGACGTAATGTTTGCTCGTAAATCAGGTCTGTTTATCAAACTACTTCCCAAGTAAACAAAGGCCAGACAAATAAATACAGTACCTACAAAACGCTACCAATCTGGAGAGGGCTTTTGTGGATTTTTGGGGTAATAAATCTTTCTGGAAAATGAGTACAACTGAAAAGAGTAAGAAATATGGTCTACATAATTAAGGATTTCTTGCAGAGTTGATACTTAAGAGTGAAGTATTATGGTAATTTATCCATGCACAAATGAACTCTTCCAAACTATATAAATAAAGTGCAGTTTCTGCTTTTAGAGAGCAGAGAGGTCTATTTCAGCAAATATCTCTAACAGCCGGACCAATACAATCACACTGGTGATCTTCTCGTGCTATTTCTGTTTGTACTACTGTTCTTTGTTAATATATTTGTTTAACTCTATCCAGTCTTTGTGCCTTTATTTCTGGTCCCTAACCAGCCCACAACAGTATCTTAGATACTTGTATATGAAATAAGAAAGTACAACCAACATTTATAGTAGAATCTAACATTCACAGGACATGGTGAAGGCAAGAGGGGGAATAGGGATATAGCGAGTAACCTACATAAAAAGAAGCGTTAATGGATAGCAGAACATTGAGTGGGAGGAAAGATGAAATAATCAATTGAAGAAACACGGCACATGGAAGAAAGTCTCATAGTTCGACAAATTCTGTATTGTCTTGTTTTCTTGTTCTATCATGACTTTTAAGCAAATGGCGTTACCTAGAGTTGTCATTAATAAATATTCAGTTTCTCTTTTCATATGTCCTCTTTGAATATTTACGCTACCTGAAATTAATTTCATTTGTTACTTTTCTTTCCATGTAAGTTACCTATTCTTACTTTTTAGTTTTTTTTTTCTGTTCGTGTAGCTGCAATTTTCTGCTATTGCAATTAATCAGGCAGGTATGTGCAAGAATTTTCTTGACTTAAAACACTATTATGTTGTTTGGCGATTGAAATACTGACTTTAGAAAGTGAGCCCATCTGAGAACTTTGATAATACAAGTGACATAAACTAATTGTTACTACTTACCGCTGTTTTTCTTTCACATATTGCTTATCGATGTCTTCTTATGGCTGAAAGGTTTTATGCACTACCATGTATAAATTTAACCGTTATTTATTCTCTTGTCTAGTTAAAGACGGGTCTTGAATTTCTTACATCAGAACCTGTTCGAATATTTATTTCTTTGATCAGGTTTCTGCTACTGACGTTCGTTTCTAATATCTGAGGGTCTGGAAAAGTCTTCGAATCGACCCACTTCCCAAAATCTGACCAAACCAAAAATATATTCGGGAATCGTTTCCGTCGGATATATATATATATATATTCAGTACACCTTAATTTTCTCCTGGAATTCAACATTGTGACGGGCTTAATGCCAGTGTTTTTTTTCTGTTTGTCTCTTGATGATGTTTTTCATTCCCCTTGTTTATTATGAGATCTCACCTTTTTCAACAATTTCCACTCTCGATTTTCTATTTTGGGGGTTATATGCTTCATTTGACCCTCTGTAATGTTTACATATCTGAAATGTAAAATAAATTAATATCAAAAGCTATCAATATCTGCATTAGAAGATCAGTCATTACTACGGAATAAAAAATGCAACTCAAACCTGATATGATCATCCTGCTGAATTTGGTGTTGAGGGAGCAGATGTTAGTATCTTCTGGGATTTTTCTATGAACATAGAACGAACAATACAAGCAAATAAAATCCAAATTATGATCTTTAATGTAATCGATTCTAACCTAAATTTCACTCACTTTCTCACCGACGTGATGCTTTTCCCTTTTATCTTTTCTACAAGGATTTTCATGGCAATTTCTCTGAGGAACTTTTTTTCCTGGTAGCCCGACTCCATGGATATAAGCAGGCTATTAGATTGGCGTTGTAGTGCAGAGGATATCGACTCGGAACGACAAATCGGGGAGCTGAGTTCGAATTCTAGTTGAATTCGTTGCATTCACTTACGCGCAAATATGCTTGGGAAAGGTATTCCTTCCAGTTATGGGTTAAATAACAGGGCAGATTGGGTTCTATTGCCTTGGCTGGCAACCAGTCTACTGTGGAAATCAATGGCAACCCGCGGGATAATCTTCTGCCCAGTCAGTCATGTATCTTTCGAGACATGATCGCTCAAGCGTGTTTCACGTATAGCACTTAACTGATTGACTGATCAATTTTTAGATTAATATTTCCTAGCTCTCCGCTTATTGAGACGATGTTCATGATTAAATGCCATAGTATTGTAATTTTATTATTTTGGAGATTCAGCGCTAGCTTCCTTTTTAAGCTAATTGTTTTTGGCTGCTTTCCTTGAGGCCAACTTTTAGTTTAATTGGAAGAGAATTATAAATTTTCAACAATTGGAAGGATTGCTTGGTCTTTCTGTTTCCGTGAACCCAGCGTTACCGTTTTCTATTCTTTTGTAGCGTAAGAACCCAGCGTTACCGTTTTCTATTCTTTTGTAGCGTAAGAACCCAGCGTTACCGTTTTCTATTCTTTTGTAGCGTAAGAATGTAATCAGCGAGTTGCTAGTCTTGTTACAGACGGATTATCTTAAACCAATTAATAAACACTCTCATTAATTCTACGGCTATATCGTGTTGAATGCTCCGGCTCCTGTCCGATCATCAAAGTTGAGTCTGGTCAGTATTTACATGGGTGACCATTTGAGAATACCAGGTGCTGTAAACGTAAGGACCAAGAATGGTCCACCGGTCTTCCATGTTTGGGGGTTGGGCGCAGCGCTAACAACCCTGCCCCGTAAAAAAACAATTTTGTTACAGAAACAGCAACAAAAAGTTGCTTCCCTATGCACCATTGGATGTGATGGATACATGATGATCATCATTAACACTTTGATATCTTAAAAGTAAAAAAAACGAAACAATTATGTACGCTCAGTAACAAAACCTTTGCAAAACAAATTTTAATGGCGCATCTAGTGGTGAAAAGTTACATTTTAGACCATTCGCTTGGAGGAATTCGTTGCCAATCACTCTTGGTCATATCAGTAAAGCTTAGAATATTTCGATTACATCCCCTGAAAAAGAGAAAACCACCCTTCAAATTGCAAGTGAACATTTGCAGATTCAGGTATGAACACCACTAATCTGCATTTTTTAAAAATCTGATGTCAACATGACCTATATCTAAAGTTTTTTTTACGCCGGTGTAAAACGAACCTGGATAGCTTTTTGACTGATGTGAACAGGACCTTTGTCTATATTTTTACATTGGCTTAAACAAGATCCTCATTTAACTCTCTTGTAAATTCGACTCATATACAGCTACGTATTAACTCATTCTGATTTTTTCCTATAAGTAATATATTCTTTCTTAAATAAGCTAATAAGTTTTGTGCCTATACTTCTGAAATGAGGTACTATTTGCATTATTACACTTTACCGAATATTATGTATTTATTGTATAGAAATTTCCCTTTAACTCAACTCTCTAAGATTATTTGTTCACCACTGCTCTAGCCTGGTACTGAACTCACAACACTTTGGGCCAAGTCACTGGAACTAACCAACGCTTATATCCAGTGGACCATGTATCCTTAGAGAGTTGAGTTAAAGGGACATAACTACATGGTATCCAGAAGTAGTATCGCACATGGAATGAGAATGATATAATCCAGTCATCGAAATAAGGGTTCGGTTAATAATTCCGAGCACCTGCAGAAGACTGGAATGTACAATGGCTGAAACGTCATAAACATGGCAATAAAGATGAGAACAAAAGTCCGAACAGTGAAAATAATGTAAGCTAAGAAGGGTTAACATATCGTTTAATTCAGAAGTCTATTAAGTGCCATACGTGATACACGATTTGAGCAATCATGTTTCGAAAAAGACGTGACTGACTGGGCAGAGGATTATCCAGTCGTAGGTTGGCATTCCTTTCTGCGGTAGACGGGTTGTCAGCCAAGGCTATAGAATCCAATATGTTCTATTATTTAATCCATAGCTGGAGGGAATAGACGGATTAATGCCTTTCTCAAGGGTATTTGCGCGTAAGTGAATGCAAGGAAGTCAACTAGAATTCGAACTTGGCTCCCCGATTTGTCGTTCCGAGCCGATATCTACTGCACTTCAAAACAAACAAACATCCAAAAAGAAAAATAATAATATAAATTTTAATGCAAGAAGTTGAATGTTGGTATGAAGATAAATTAGAAGCGTAATCGAATATTAAAACGTAATCGAAAATTAAAATCGTAAAAGAAATGCTTTAAACTGTAACCATCGAATTTTGAAATTTAAAGTTATCTTTTATCAAATTTCATTGCTCAATGAATATATCGAGCATTGAAATCATTAAGAAAAGATATCTGGTCTGAAAAGCTGCAAGTTTTATTAACAGGAAAGATACAGCTTTATTATTATTATTATTATTATTATTATTATTTGCAGGTTCATGTATTCAGATGGGGTGACTATCAAATAAACTTGTTCATTTCTTTCTTGACTGACACACAGTGCATGTGCGTACATCCAGGTATGATTCTTAAATTTATTTCATTGCGATAAAGTGAACCGGATCTTGCCTCGTGTTTCTGAAATAGGAACATGGCGCCCACCGGATTGCTGACCTTTGGCAGCAGATGTTGTAGGTGTGACAAATTTGACTGTCTGACGTCTTAAAATATAAAGTCATGTCCCCCACCCCAACAAAAAAAAAAAAAAAAGAAAAAAATAGGACAATTACAAGAAAAGGAGATATCAGGAGATAGAAGATAAGTTAACTGAAAAAAAGAAAAAAAAAAAAAAGAAGAAGAAATTAAAACCGAAGAATAAAAAGAAAGAAAACTCAATAAATAAAGAAAAGTAAAAACAGCAAAATATGTAGAAAAACAAGTTAAATACATGAATGGATAACGAATAACTTTACAGGAAAAGTAAAAAAAAAAAAAAAATATGTGTACAAACTAAAAAAAATATGGCAAAGCAAGAGGGGCGAATATGAAAGAAGAAAATATAAGTAAATAAACACAAAATTGAAAGAAAAATACAGAAAATCGAGAAAAATACGTGAAAAAAAAAACAACAAAGAAAAGGTTAAAAAGTAAGAAAGAACGTAAAAGAAAGAAAGAAAGAAAGAAAGAAAGACAGAATCTACATACTTTGAATAAACAGTCCGGTAACAGGTGATCTTTGGGGATTGTCATTTTATTGCACGCTCCAAATGCATCTTGTTATCTCTTAAATGACGTCTCGTAAGGATTATCAAATTACTTGCATCCGTTTCCATGATAAAAAAAGCTTTCTTTGTTTTTAAAAGGCATCATTCAATTTTAAAATATAAACGGGTGCTTATCAATTACAGTTAAGGAGGTGGATACGGTATATTATAGTTTTTTTGAAAAACTTAGATAAATACATTATTGCAAAAAATCCGATCTATCAAATGACGCCGCTAACTCTATCTATCTATCTATCTATCTATCTATCTATCTATCTATCTATCTATCTATCTATCTTATTACGTTACAAAAGCAATCGACAGAAATGACCTAAGAAGCTGTTTTCCAGGTAGCCCTTAAAGTAAGCGGTAGGTTGAGATCTTCAAAACAAAAAATGCAAACGTTAACAAAGACGTAACAGGTGCAAAGTATTAGCAGTTCGGTAAAGTATATCTGGCTAGCCATAAAAACAAACAAAAAATGGTTTGTTCTAATGATACCTCCTGCATCCGGCGCCCCTTAGAATTTCATTGCTTTAGATAATTCACTATAGGGCTAGTGTCATGAATTAACCCATCAGCATTGTTTAACTATAAAAATAACTTCATTTTCTAGGCTTAGGTCCCTCAGCATAAGACAATGTTTTGCGGGCCTTATCTATTTAGCCATGTCCACCGAGTAGTGATTTAGATTCTCACAGTGTGCTCTATACAAAGTATATTATGGGTTACTTGCACTTCTTCATCCACTTGAAGTTGCCTTTTGAATTTGTTGGCCTCCTTTATTACTGAATAAAGTTTCTTATTTCATGTTCCTTGACACATTAACACCATCCAGACCTCTGTTGTTTTCAGGAATCTTTGATGACCAGTTGTGTGATTTTTTTCAAAACAGTTCTAGTTGAACTAATGCTCTACCTAATTCAGATCTGGGCACAGACGATCAATATCAGCCTTAAGAGGATGCATGCAGTGGCAAGTGAGAAGCTTTCTCGTTTGGCGTCTATTCTCTTAATGTCAGCTAAGCTACAATTAATCATGTTGACCCTGCATTGCAGGACAGGGGCGCCCAAAGCGTTTATCGTTGATATGTGAATACAAGTCGGTATTTAACACCAGATGCACACGCTTGTTGTGTTCTTTTCTTACTTTATTCTTCATTTGGATATGCTATATTCCATCTTCTCACTTGACTCTTAGGTATTTATAGGCTTCTTCTCGTTTTAGTTACCTAATATTTTGAGACGAAATCTAGATCTATTGAGTGAGTTTCTGTAATTCTCTCTTTTTTTATATGTTACTTCTACACATTTATCTAATCCGAAATCTAAACCGATGTCATCACTGAAACATTTTACATTATTGAGGAGACCCTTCAACTTGAAGCTATAGGTAGATGGTTAATGTTTTTTGAATCGGCCTTGTGTCATACATAACGGAACACCCTACAGCTTACAAGTTATTCAGAATTATCATCAGGTTATTTTCGTTACCATCAGAAGGTTTTCATCAGAAGGTTGTTAGCAGAAGAGAATGTATGAATTAGTGTCGAAGAATAAAATAGATATTTTTCATTTAAAAATAGAAATTTATTAATGAAAAGGATAACATGAATTGTGGTAGAAATTAACGTTCAGTTAGAAAGTTAAGGGTATCAAGAAATGTTCGTAGCAGTAATTTGTTGGAAAGAGTTTATGCGTACGTATGTATGTATGTATTAGAGTTTGTTTGATAGGAATGTCTTTGAACGGAGAAGAAGTGAAATAAATCAGCACACGAGAAAGAAGGAAAAAGAGAACAAGGTGCGACGTGAACTTATGTCCGGGTCGACTTGACTGACTGGCTGATGGTGATCGAAGCATTTATATTTATCTTGATGTTTTGCACAGGGTCGCTAAGTCACTGTTGGTCTTTAAATTCGCTCCCTTTGGTCAGAAAATGAATTTAACACCTACCTGCGAAATCCGGTTTCAACTTTTTCTTTAAGCACACAATCAATCTTTTTTTCTATTTAGGAAAAACCAGGATTTCACACGTCATTGTGAATTTTTGTAAAAGTGAAGAAGAAGGTTGATTTTAATTCTTAATTTCCTATCCCACAAACTCACTGTCTTCTTTGGCATCGCGTTTGATATCATCCATGTCGAATAGTTGATTAAACCCTTTCTTTTGTTAATTTGCATCCGTAGTTAATACTGTTTGGTTTACACTATACTAAAGTAAGATTAAGTATAGACAAAAGGAGCGACAGGTTTTATCTTTGAAAGTCTCTTCATCAAATATTAAAACAATTGGAATTGGCAGTACCTTTAACGTGATTTAGGGATAATGTGGTTTTTCACAGTGCCATGCTATATTCAAGAAAATTTAATATCACCAAGGAGACTTTGTACATTTTCAAAACCTTAAGGATCCAAGAGTGTAGCACACTATCAAAGATTTTACGGTAATCTATGCAAGCTGTGCTAAGAATTCAACTTTTCTCTGCAACTTTCCAGGTTTATTTTAACTATTAATAGTTGATATTTGCAAGCTATGGTATCTCTTTGACATCCCTTCTCTTCCACGGGAAGAATGTTGTTTTTATCGAGAAAAGAATAAGTACAGTTCGTCAAGACGAACGTGATCATTTTATATGTCGTGGACAGACATGTGATTGGCCTATAATTTTTATATAATGTAACATTTTCAATGATCCATTCTAAAATTTCATTGGGTATATTTATTAGCATTAATAAAGTTTGTGTAAGTTTTATGAACTGATGATAGATTTTTTTTTTATCTATTTATCTATTTTTTATTTATTTATGTTTTGGGGTAGGTGGGTCCTGTGTATGACCTAAAACTATATCCGAAAACGGAAGCTAGACTGGAGGACAGAATTAGTGTACCCCAAACCATTGTTAATTACATGGCTAGGATCTAGCACTTGTTTGCCACCTGCCAGGGTTACGGTATTTTTTTAACGTTGTCTGATTATTAACATGAGTAAAAATGGGGTTAAATGTAAACAGAATGTGATGTTTGAGTGCATTTCTCTGTGTGATTGAGTGTGTGTATGTGTCTTGGGGAAAGAGGAATTAAATCTGCGCTTAAAAACTAGCACGCTGCAACGTTCATGATCATTGATAGATGGAAAACTGCGGCTGGGTTTCCTTTCTTTTTTTATGGAAGAATGCACGCTACTGGGGAACCTGAAGTCATCTGCTACTGGACAGTAAATTGCCAAGAAGAGTCGTATGGTGTGCGTTTAGAAGATGAAAATGTTGTAGTTGACAGGAAGTACACAAGTCGATACCTGATCAGTATCGACTGGGTTACCGTGGAGAGGAGGTATGATGTTGAAAAACCAGAAGCCCTAATAAATCTCGGCTAGAAACTTCACTGATAATGTGTGCTGAAGCATCAAATAGATGTATTTTAGGAACGAACATATGATAGAGCCAAAAGTCTGGAAACTTCTCATTTTTGGAGATTTCCATTTTTGGAATTTTGTTTGAGCATTATTCTTGGTTATATTTTCCCATTCTTACACTGGTTTATCCTTCATACTCCTTGCTACTACTACTATTATTATTATTTTTATTACCGTATTATAATTCAGATTTTTTATTTGTACCCTCTTACTTCTTTAAACAATTATCCACATTCATACTTATGGTTGTTATTGCAATATTTTGTTACTCTGACAAACTCTATCGCTTCCGTTTTGCCAGGTCTACCAATGATAAGCTAACGACCATCATCAGATACATATACCAGGCTCTTGATTTTTCAACACTCTCTGTATCTTGCTTCTCTTTTCTTTCGCCCTTCTCTCAGTGGCATTTTGTTTAGGATAAATCGATTGAAAAAAGTTAATAAACACTAATATATAAAAATAACATTGGGACCATTTCACAGGTATTTTATCGTAGGAGAATTTGCAAGGTACTTATTAAATTATTGAATAATTCCGATAGAAGGGTCGTGATCTTTCATTGATATTTCTAGTCCTTATTATTATTATTATTATTATTATTATTATTATTATTGATTAAAAGAGTATCATGCAAATTTGCGTTCGGGTACAAATACACAAAACCTATAACCTATCATGCCAACCATAATATGTATTCACGTCATAATTTAGTTCAGGGATAATAAAATAAAAGTTTTATATATATATATATATATATATATATATATATATACCTTTAATATTTGTCTACATTGTTATTTAGGCTGGTTTCGGCTCTTCATATTTTAATTTCTTTTAATAAAGAAGTAAATAAAAAAGTTAACCAACGGGCATTTTGACAGATTACAGAATACATCAAAGATAAAATCAAGATGGTAAGTTTTGTCTAATTGAAACACGATGGGTGACTACTGTTAATTTAATGTGAAGGAAAGCTCAGAAGCGAAGCACAACAGGGATTATCTTAAAGATTTCTGAACAAAACGAAAATATTGTATTTTTTTATTGATTCAATTATTTCTTACTGTTATCGAGATCTTACCCTGAACAAAAATATATTATTTACTGATATGTAGTTTTGCATTGAACATTAATCCGAGTGTAAATCAAAACGTTAAATCAACTTCCGTACAACACCGTTATTTTCACCGATGAAGCACAAATGCCTACGTTACTTTTCCACAATGTCTTCTTCTTCTCGAAGAACGCGAAGATGCACCTCTGGTATCGTTCAAAGAGCTTCTTCATCCTTTCCGAAAAGAAAACTCTTTGATTGTTCCCAAAATCACTTTTGCATCTCTTGTTTGGTTGGCGTACTAATTTTATGGTACCAAAGGTTATCATGATACCCCAAGTAATCATGCCTTATTTTCTTGGGCAGGTCCATAGATGATGCACATGAATGATGGTCACTATTACTAAAGCTATTTGTCGGTCATTCCTGATCAATGCACAAACCCTCTTGATGATTTCTTTCGTGCACGATGTTGATGAGTGAACAAATCGGCTTTCGTTGCTCTTTCCGCTTTACAGTATTCTTCTGTATCTTAGACCTCTTGTTGACTGATGGTCCGTGTTCCATACTGCGCCAACATCCTGCAATTAATTTCTGCAGGTTTTACTCTATCTGCCAACTGAAACTGAAAGTGCACTACGGCGTCATGTTCCGCGATGGTTCGTTGAATGGAGCGTCCATACATCTGACCTCGTTGCTCTTTGTCACTCAATTTCTACTGCGGAATTTAAAATTTACCCTCGTACTTTTCCTAAGACGTTTGGTGAATCTGAGAAACACGTTAATCGTTGTTATCACCATTATATTACTAATGTTATATTTTGTGCCATTACCAATTCACAGCATAAATAAACTGGGCATCATAAGATAATGAGTGACAGCAAAGCCCCTAAAAAAGTTTCTCAGTGTCCTTAATGTCTCCTACACGACTGTTGTTTGGATACTCTTAATTTTCTTTGGAACTTCAAGTCACCATCTTCATACCATTCATATTCAAACAGCGGGAACTGGACATCATAAGATATTGAGTGACAGCAAATCACTTAAAAGCTTTTCTCGGTGCCCTTAATATCTCTTACGAGACTGTTATTTGGATACTCTTGATTTTCGTTGAAATTCCACTTCACCCTCTCTATACCATTCATTTTTTAATGATTTGAACAGAAGCAAAAGAATTTCGAATGAAGAACTTTACCAAATCAGAGAAGACCATCTGCCGTTTACCTCAGGGTTCTCGACAGGCTCCAGTGTTCTATAAATATTTTCATGGCTTCTGCTCGAACGAACTTAAGTCACTCTTCCCTCTGCAACAGGTGTTTACTCGTGCAACCAGATTGGCAACTGGATCCCACCCATTCACAGTTAGGATAGCCAAATGCAGACGGCAATTCTACTCCTGCAGCTTCTTCTCTCGCACTTCCCGCCTGTGGAACTCGCTCTCATATTCTTGCTTTCCTGACGGCTACATCCTCCAGGAATTTAAATGCAATGTCAATACTCATCTATTAACCACTTGACTCCAGTTCTTTCCCCACCCCGTATATCCTTTCCATTCTCTCCACCTTTGAAAGTTCTATTTATCAATAAATTTAGATATCTTTCTTGCATACTTAATTTTTTTCTGCAATTATTTTGCTTTGACCTCCAGTGGTACTGTTTTGAACAGTTTTATATTTTCATTGCAGTGTTGAGTGTATTCCATTCTGGTTTTTTAAGTGCATACTTTATACGGATGACCCTTTTTCGGATGATATCTTTTGCAGTTAGCCTTTCGATTATTTGTAATTGATCTAACAAGATAAACCTGTTAATTATTGTACCATGAAAAGTGTCTCATTTTTTTTTTCATATATCTATAGTTTACAACCTACCATTTTTGTGATGTCGGAAAATGTTTACGTTCTCATTGAAGTAAAGACTTTAAGCATATTACTTAACAATGTATGGAAGAAAAATATCAGTTTAAATAACCACTAGGAAGATTGGAGTTAAACTAAAACATTCTTTTCTTTTTTTCTTTTTTAAACTTATAAATGGAACTTTGTCTGTGTGTGTGTGTGTGTGTGTGTGTGTGTCCGTTACCTATAAACTCCGAAACGGCTGAACAGATTTTCTTGAAAATTTACACAGTTATACTATAAGCGTCTGCGAGTGTTCTTAGCTAGGTTTTGTGTCGTGGTACGCCGGATAAATATCGAAAATCGATATTCGAAAAAATCTGGTTATAGGTCCGATTTTAATCAAATTTGATACACTCACAGACAAAGACATAAGAAAGGATATTCAGACGTTTCAAGGTTGCAGTTCTTACAATAGTGCAGAAAATTGATAATATATATATATATATACATATATATATATATATATATATATATATATATATATATATATATATATATATATAGCATAGTGATGATCCACGTATACTGTCTTAATATGTATAGGAAAGAATATTAAAACGTTTTGAGTTTGAAAATGTGTTTTTTTTGACAGTATTTGTTTATTTCTACTGTTATATTTTACATTTCAGAACGCCCTTGGTCCTTCATCAGAAACAAATGATTTTAAAATTTGAATTATTAACGTATTTTGCGAGATTTCGCGAGAGCGTCAATGAAGAATTTGTTTACATCACGTGACGCGTTTGTTTACATCACGTGACGCGTTTGTGGAGAGAGTTTTTGTTTTTACATCAAGTGACGTTGAAAGCGACAGATTTTAAAAAAAAATATGTTTGTAAACGTAAACCTATCTTTAATAATGCTTGTAAATTTGTTTCAGTTAAAAAAGATTTAATTGTATCTAAAAAAGTTTAAAAAATATTTTTAAATGTATCTAAAAACGTTTAGTTATTGAAGTATTTGTAAAGATTCAAAGCACCTAAGTCCCTTTTTAACCCTAGTTTGTGTGTATTTAATTTTAAAATCTAGTATTTTTCTTTCTTTCTGCGTGCGTATGTAGAACTAAAATTGGAGTCTATTAGTAAACATTTGCAATTTTCTAAGGTGTGACCCGGTTGATTGAAATGTGCTCCTACTGGGGAATATTGATTATTTTGGCGTATATTAAGTTTGTGATTATTGAAGCGAAATCTAAAGCTATTAACGGATTCGCCAATATATCCACTATTGGGACATAGTGAACAAAAGAGGAAGTATATAATGTTTTCGCTGTCACAAGTGATGCGTGGTGGGTGCAGTTTGATTTTGGTGTTGGGTACAGAGAATATTGTGTCGTTTACCAAATGTTTACAAATTAGGCACCTGGGTTTCTGACATTTTAAATTCCCTGATAGATTTTTGTTTTTTCGATATTTGTTAGAATTGAGAATAGTTGATAGGTTGGGTGTTTGTTTCATTGCATTTATGGGTGGTTTATCGAAAATGTCTTTGATTTTTTTGTTTGATTGGAGGTTCTTGTAATCATTTTTTAAATTTTTGATAAGTGTGTGTGAATGTTGATTGCTTTTTAGTCTTACGTGCCAACATCCAAAGAGTCTGAGCTCCAGGGTCATGGATTAATTTTAAAGCTTTCATTACACCCGCGCATCGCCGGGCTATACCAGGGCCTCCACTATATTAACCAAGGTCTGAATGATGAAATGTGACGTCACAGGAGTAGAGCCATGAATCAGCGTAGCAGCCGTCGTTCGCTTCATGACAACGATGATAATCACAAAATCGTTTTTTTTTAATAAACATGTAGCAAGAAAAAATAAGAAAGACACATGTTTTGATTTGTACTGGCTTTAATTTTAATTAAAATTAAGAAAAACAATAATTAATAAGAAAATATAAACATCATTGTTGACTACTGACTGTCGATTGTGTTTGTAAATAAACACAGATTTAAAGACAAAATTTTTCGTTTATTCATCTAAATTCTAAAAACAATTTAACAAACACTGCTTACATTTTCATATTTTTAATTTAATTATGAAAAATCACAATCACTTTTGTTTTAATTGCTATAATTTTTAAATCAGAATCACTCAAATTTAGCAATCAAGCAACCATTAGAATTTAGGAACAAACAAGAAACAACAATAAATAAGGAAAAATTATTAATTAAAAATCTAAAAAAATGCAACAATTTAAATTCAAGCAAATTAATTCAAATAAAATAAGTTTAAGTTACTGTTTTTTAAAAATCAAACTTATAAAAGTCTATTTATGTCTCAAAATTCAGTTGAATGTTTGAAGTTTTTTTTACTTATCTTCTTACAAGTAATATTATCATTTTCTTTGCTACAAAAATTATTTAATAATGCATTAGAAGAGCTTCAATCATTTTTTTTATTTTTTCAATGCTGTGACCTCCAACACCTCAGTCAACATGAAAGAAAGTTCATCATTAGCCAAATCATCCAATGTTATGTACATAGACAATTTTCTTTGATTCATTGAATGAAGAAAAGAAGGATTCTTTACAAGTTTATTAATAACAGTATAATTGTATTGTACTAAATATGTTGTTACATAATTGGGATATAACAGAGAACCTCTATTAATTCCTTGAAAATAGCTGTTTCAGGTAGCATATCAACTCTTCCTGATACGAAACTTTTGCACCTATAACATTTCATTTTTTTTAAAAACGGCATAACAGCAATAACCTGCTAAATATATTATAATAGGCAGGACTTCTTTGCACTGATGAACATGATTATCAGTTACATCTATGTTAAATTTATAAACATCTAAATTTTGTTCCTCTGTTATTTCAATCCAATTCACCTCTTGTAAATTCTTTAAATTAATACTTTGATTATTAAAAGGCAGGCTAAGTTTTAAAAGGGGCAACATTCTTAGTTTTTTTTTCGCATTCAAATAATTGACGCATAGAGATATTATTGATCACCAATTTATGAAATAAAAAATATTTTTATCTTTCAAAAAGATACACTTAAAACTTCTAGGATATTTGGTAATTCAATTACATTTTTAAAATATTTTAATAGTAAAAAATGAAAAAGAAAGTAAAAATTAATGTTTCTATTTCATTTATGATGTTAAACTGTTTATTAAAAAAATCATTTTTTTGCAAACTCTTTTTTGGTTAATGTTTACTTACTAATTAATTTTTTAAGGATGAAAAACCCTAAACCAACCATAAAAGCATTATTCTTAAGTTAAAATTCTATTTTTTTTTTCAGTTTTTTTCTATGAATTAATATCGATAATTAACTTTCAAATTATCAAAAATAGGAAAAAAATGTTTGGAAAATATTTTTTGAGGCTGTTCATTTTGTGCTAAATATTTTAAAAATTAGGTTTTAAAATTCAAGTGTGGTGTAATTTAGGCCTTTATGTTTCAAATAAATTCAAAACTTATTCAGAAATAATAGGTTTAAACAAAGTTTAAAATCATCATTTTCAAGTTTAAATTTTCGGTAATAGTGACTTGACTTATGTAACAAATAATTTCACGAAGTTTTCAAATAAAAAACCTTAAAAATAAAACAAATTCTTTTAAAATTGACTAAAAAATAAATTTTGTAGTTTTTGTTAATACAAGAAAAAGAATAAAAAAGATTTAATTCAGGAATATTTTTTCATGTTTAAAAATGATTCATAAAGTTGCAAGTATAGAAAAGTTAAGTAAGTTTTTACTTTCGTTTTCTAAGAATTTTTTAAACATTTCATTGAAAAGAAAACACTATTTTCTTAAATAAAATATCAATAAAATATTAATTCAAATATTTTTAGAAAATATAATGTTTAACAAATTTTTTCGGCTTCAGTATAAGTTTTAAAACATTTCGAAAAAAAAACTTACGAACGAATAGCCATATTTAAATTTTATTTTTTTTAATTCAGATATTTTTTAAGATAATTCTTATTTCAAAGAAAAATATTCAAAGAAATAAAAATAATATCTTATTTTATTGCATTAATTTAAAAGATATAAACAAAAAGCTTTCTTGTGCTATGGCAAAACTAATTTTTTTGCAAATTTTGATTTTAGCGCCTGTTGAAATAAATGGTGATAAAATTTTAACTACTCACTTTGCTAAATGGACTTGGGGTAAAATTCTCCCTTTTAATGGTATGCTTCCATTTATCAAATAAATGTTTATTTTTTGGAAACGAAAAACAATGGACTTTCAGTCCATTTTTATAATTCACTTTGCAATTTGCAATTTGGTACCACGCAAGGGGAAAGCATGTTTGGTTCTGAAAATAAGTCACCGCTAACGGACGCCGTGTAGTAAATAAAACAGAGCTCTACTAAGTGTGACATCAGCAAGTTAATTTTAATCATAGAACAGGCCTTGGTTAATATAGAGGAGGCCCTGGATATACTGCTAGTAATTTTATAAAGTGTAAATCTCATTGAAATATGCTGAAGAAGTTGCATATTTTCAACTGAAATCAAGAAAATGGGAACTTTAAACAAAATGGTCACATTATATGAAAAAAAAGCCTTAGTTTAAACCGACAAATTGATGACTTCCTTTTTTTTTCACAGTTATCTATGTATAATAATAAATTATAATTTTAAAAACTTTAAAATTCACTGAAATATTTTGGGAAAATTCCAATTTATCAAGAAATTGAACCATCGATTTATGTTCTTCCCTTTTCCAGTGTTGAACGATCGTATTTACTTCCCTGTTGATCCTGTCCTATGTGTTCGTTTCATTGATTAATCTTCTACTTTCCTCTTGCTTATTATATATTTTTATTCTCCTAATCCTTTGTTATATCTTTTTAATGTCCTCTTAGATTACTGAATCGTATTCGAGGACTTCAAGATATTTGTTGTCATTATGATTATTATCTTCTCGGTCACTATTCTCCCGGTTGGCATTTTGTCCGACATTAGACCGAAACGAGATCTGCGCGGATTACGATTACCAAGGCATTCTTCTATTTCACTTAGTTCATCCTGGCACTTGTTGGCGGGATTTAACCTTTTATCTGTTGTCGCCATCTTTTCTCTACGCCTGGCTTGTGACTTTGAAAGCAACAGGAATGATTTGTCTAACAAACGAGATTTTCCAATGCTTACTTAAGCTCGAGCTGAAATTACATAACAAAGCCGGGACGATTTATTCTTTCAAAGCAAATGAATTGAACCAAGTTATGGTTATAAATCGCGATTACATGTCACTGGAACAAGAACATTAGACACTGTGTCATCTCGTCCAGTGATCTTTTTATTTCTGCAAATTTTTCTTTGTTCAAGTTTTCAGTTATGAGAACCAGTGATTAGGTTTCCTTGAGAGCTTAATTTGGCTGAAATTAGGTAGCAATTAAAACAAAAATAATTTCGGACTAGTGACAACAAATTTGTCTCATTTCTATTTTTTTTTTCTTTTTTTTCCTTTTTTTTTTTGCAATAAAAATTCTCGGGATCTACTTAGGGTTTAAAGTTTCATTAAGGATAGTTTATATGCATAGGAAGGGAAGATAACTGTTAATTCTTAGACTAATTCTTAACCTGTTTAAGAATGCCGTGATGCGGGGCGTGGACACGCACTTGGGAGTCGCTTCCACAGAGTTGTGTTTCGCAAAACGAAGCTGTTCGACTGGAAGTTACGACTCACCAAAGGAATATTTTTTTTTTAATCATATCACCCCAAGCAAGGCGGTAACGCCACTGATGTGCAGGGGTACATAAGAGTGAGAAGATTAGAAAAGAGAAAACCGCAAACCGCATCCTGAACAGGAAACAAGGGATGAGCCTCTTCATCTGTTCAATAGATGTGGGTGAAGTGTGAACCGGGCGATAGTTTAGTCTATCTACTCCAATTTAAAAAAAGTGAGGAGATTAGAAAAGAGGGAAGAATGCAGATGATTTGCTACAATATAAGTGGCGTAGCGGATCCTAGCCATAAAGTTTAGATCTAGCGGAGCCAAAGAATATCACGACAGAACAGTGACAGACTTGTGGGAAAAAAGTTAGAGGGTGGAAAATAATTCATCATCCAAACGGACTCGAAGATGCTTTTGAACTCTGTCAAGACCGGAAAGTGAGGACTGGGCAGATTTTCGTTTCAAAATAACTAATTATTGTGGGGACCTACCCACAAATCGACTCGTCCACACCTTTATAATATGGCTACCAACTCTGAGTGCAGAATCATTAAGTCGTAGCCACAGAGTGAGTGAATGAGTGAGTCAAGACGCCTGCGAAAGAAAGTTCTCTCCAGTGCACATTTACCTTTGTACTACGTTTCCCGAAAATAAGCTACTCAACCTTACATCCGAGTCCATGTTATCTTTCTATGGCCCTTTGGTCACAACACTAATTCATATTAAAAGAGCGCCAAATATAAATAAAGGCTTTTCAGAAAACGTCTTGTTTAGAACATATATTAGAATAACTTCTAATATTTTCTGGTCTAATAGTGCCACACTGTGGATGCAAAATCAATTGAACAAGTACACAAAAACAGTGAGTTGTGGCGTCGGAACGACAAATCGGGGAACCGAGTTCGAATTCCATTTGAATTCTTTGCATTCACTAAAGCACAAATACCATTGGGAAAGATATTAATCCATCTCTCCCATCGAGTCATGTGTTAAATAATAGGACAAATTGGGTTCTATAGCCTTGGCTGGCAACCAGTCTACCGCAGAAAGCAATGGCAGCCTACTGCGGGATATTCTGCCGAGTGAATCATATCTCTTTTGAGAAAGCGTGTATTATGGTGTATGGCACTTAAGTGACAGGTTGACATAAAATATAAAAGTCGGTAAGACAAGGATGAATCGTCTCACCTGATTTATATAACCTATTCGTTGAGGCGAACCTGAGGATATTTTGTATTCCCAGAATGTATTATTGCTGTGCACAATCATAACAAACTAAGATACACAGATAATACCAAGCAGATGACAGACACGGAATAATAAAACTACAGGGACTCTTAAATGAGGTAATAAAAGAAAGAGAGAAAAAAGGACTAGACATTTATTGTAAGAACATGTGTATAGATACTTTAGAATAGACTTTTTTATTAGTACGACATATTTATATAACTTTAAGCGTTACTTTTTGTGGATGCTCATATTTGACTAGACGCTTCTTTTTATTTATTAAACAATATGTTTATTTATTTTCGTCTACTGGCATGAAAGTTCGAGAAAATCTTATTAAATAAAAATTTGCAGGAGAGCATAGCTTTTTCTTCAATAAGATTTTTTCAAACTTTCAGTCCAGCAGAGGAAAATAGATAAATATATTGTGTAATAAATATACGAAGCACCAGCTCAAATACGAGTATCTACGAAAAGTAAATTTCAAATTTATATATATATATTGTCATCCGCAGACAGATCTGTTTCGCTGCATCACAGCTCATCAGTACGGTTAGACTCCGATTGCTACACAACCTAGGCTCGAAACCCGACCGATTTGGCGTCAGTCGGCGACTCTACCCCTTGGCCACGGGAGAGGGGGGATATATATCTAACTTTACATCATATGCTAAAGGCCTGCCTCCTTCTACCGAACGCCCATAGCTCAAAGATCCTGGGTAAAAAGCAATCGGATGTCTAACCGTACTGATGAGCTGTGATGCAGCGAAAGAGATCTATATTCGGATGACTATATATATATATATATATATATATATGTGTGTGTGTGTGTGTGTGAGAGAACATTGAGGTCAACAACCAAAGGCGACAGTCTCTTTCATACTTTAGCATGAATCAGACCATCGGCGCCTCTTTGTGACCTCAGTGTCCACTTTTCTATTTGCATACGCTCTGCCACTCATATTGAGCACTTTAAGATTTCATTATATCATGACTGAAAATATTTTTATCTATACGTCTCTATTATATATATATATATATATATATATATATATATATATATATTCTTCATCCACATACAAGCCTGTTTCGCTGTATCTCAGCTGATCAGTATGGCTAGACATCCACTTGCCTCCGGGATCGAAACTCAACCGATTTGGTGTCAGTCGGAGTCGCTAACTCCTAAGACATAGGCACATGGAATCAAAGGAGGGAAATATAATTCATCCACTTGTTGGAATTTATTCTTTTTGAAAATATTTTTTTTGAAAATGATAAATTCTATTTTTTCGAAAATCACAATTCCTTTGGAACAATTCATGAGCAAATGCTTTTTTACAAATTATGACCTCCAACCAAAAAATGATGACCAATCTCAACATACTTCTGTGTAGTTTTTATTGTTTGTTTTTTTTGTTTGTTTTTTTTTTGCTTTTTTTTTTTTGAGAACTTATCAACTTTTGAAGGTTTAAATGCATAAACTAATTTTAGATTGTAAGAGTTTTTGAGATTATAATGGTTTACATATACAAGCCCTATTTGGTCTTCGGTATGACGTAAAATTACATCCAAATATGGAGTCGCGGCCATCAGTGCTAGCATGGGTTTTCTTGATTGTTCCGTAATTGAACCATCATGAAATATTGGAGCGAGTTTTACAGCTGTATGCCCTTACTATCGCCAACCAATTTACTACACTCGAAACTCGGTGTTTTATCGAGACAACATCTCTAGGAAGTTACCTTACAAGGTTAGTGATATCAGTCTACCACATTTTACACAGAGTAAGTGAGGAAGATTTTATTTCAGAGATTTCCTTCTCTTTGACTTTGCTATCCAAAGCTAAAGACTCTTACACAGCCTAACTATTTTTTCTCTTAAATGACCCTAGTTTTTGGGTTAGCTATTTGTCCATAGCTGGGGCCCTAGCAGGTGCTTATACCCCGGGTCAAGGTGAACCTGAAAACAACAGCAATTAATAGGTGGTTCCACGTTCTTCTAAACGTCCCGATCAGAGGCCTTGCGGCCGGATGAAGTTTATCATCATACCTAGGGAGCAGAGTTAGGGCAATCCACGTCATTTTTACCTAAGGATGATTTTTGGCTAAGATCTAGCACTTGTTTGCCCAGGGTTACGATTTCAACAGAGTTACACTTTTTTAATGATTAGCACTAATGAAAACACGACAAAAAGAATTAGTATTGGGTAGAACCAGTTATTTATATATGTTTATTTATATCAGTGCGTGAAACGAATGATCCTTTCTTACTACTTCAAATCGAGAGTGCCGACATATTACTCAGTGTTTCACACGAAGTTAAAGCTGACAGTTAAGCTCTCTGTTTTCGGGCAGAGAACGACACAGTCAGAGCTTCGTCTACGGACTGGGACTAGGCTAAGAAAGAGAGATAAGCTCTCAGTCGAGGCTGCGTCTCGGCACAGAGACTCGAAAAATTAGACAAGTTTAAACCCCGACCCAAGTGTAGTCTCTTGTATCCTCGGGTAAAGCGTGATCTTGTGTCATATCCCGTCATAGTATTGAGATTTTTGTTAAATACTCAGAGTTCCGAGTGTGTTCTGAAAGGTTTCTGTTATAGTGTTATAGTGTTCGTTAGAATAACGTTGAAGTCAGTCGTGATATAATATTACTAGCAGCATAGCCCGGCGTTGCTCGGGTGTAATGAAAGCTTTAAAATTAATCCATGGTCCTGGAGCTTAGACTCCTTGGACGTTGGCACGAAAGACTAAAACACAATAGTTGTTTCCAGTTAAAGCATAACCGTAGATTGAAAGAAAAATGAATAGATGTAAGTCAAATTTTAATTTCCTGGAATCGATATCAAATAAGTTTTTTCGTCGTAACTGAAGTTTGAAGGCTAAATAAGACCTCTGAGTAAATGGTATCATGGCTGAGACTAAGAACTACAATTATACCTACTTAGAGCCAAACCCGAAGCAAAAACTAAAATAAAAGGGATGAAAAAAATACTGATATACAGGCAGATAAACAGACACACTCACAAACATCTTGCCTTTTATATGTACATATTATCGATTTTCTGCACCATTGTAAGAACTGAAACCTTGAAACTTCTGAATATCGCTTCTTATGTCTTTGTCTATGAGAGTATCAAATTTGATTAAAATCGGACCACTCCTTTTATAACCCGATTTTTTTTCGATTATCGATTTTCGATATTTATCGGAGGTACCTCGACATAAAACCTAGCTAAGAACACTCACAGACGCTTATAGTACAACTGTGTAAATTTTCAACAAAATCGGTTTAGCCGTTTCGGAGTCTATAGGTAACGGACACACAAACACACAGACACACACAGACAATGTTCTATTTATAAATACGTTTAGATAAACGTTTGTACCAAGTTATACCAATGGCAACGAGAAATCGAAACTTATACTGAGCAGAAAAAAGTATTATTTTTGATGTAGTACACATAATAACTGTGACTACGATAAATTAGAAACAGATACTTAAATATATGGAAGAATTATTAGCCCATGTGGTGAAAATACGACAAAAGCAACCGCAACAACAGCAGTTTTTTGGAAATCTAGAAGAAGCAAATATTCTGCACATATACAAATCTACCATCCGCCCGTGTATTGAATATTGCTGCCATATCTGGTCGGGTGCCACTGCTGCTCTCCTTGGGCTTCTTGACAAAATACAAAGGAGGATCTATAACGTGGTTGATACTGACTTGGCAGACCGGCTGCAGCCGCTCTCTCACCGGCGTGATGTGGCTTCCCTGTGCCTCTTCTACAAGTACTTTCATGGCTACTGCTCCGATGAGCTTAGATCACTGGTGCCGCCTAAGCACGAATTTACACGAGATACTAGATTAGCAACTAGGTCCCACCCTTTTACTGTTAAACAAATAAGATGTAACCGTAAATTCTACTCCAACATCTTCTTTTCTCGCGCTTCCCGCCTGTGGAGCTCACTTCCACAACTCTGCTTTCCCGACAGTTACAATCTCCAGGTGTTTAAATGTAGGGTCAATAGACACCTCCTATCACACTAACTCCCAATTATTCTCAGAACACTCTCATCTACCCAACCCTCATTCTCGGTATCCTTACCCGCCTATCACCCACCCTCTGACATTTCCTATATTTAATCATCCTTTCTCCACTCTACGTAGCCCCCTGCGCAGTAGTGGCAGTGTCATGCCATGCTCGGGGTGAAACGCTTATAAAAAAAAAAAAAAAGCAACTAACGTTAATTGAAATAATTAAGAAGAAAACGGAAAATTCTTCACTTTCTTCGCGACTTGGTAGAAAATATCATAGCTGAATTTACTTACAATTCAGAGGATGGAATTACCCTTTCTGCTTATTTTCGAAAATAAGAGCAAATTTATTGGATCAAGTGAATGAAACATTAGACAAATAGGAAAAAATGGGTGTAATTGAAAAAACTAACCTTTCAAAATGGGCAGCACCAATTGTGTATATCAAGAAAAAAAATAATAGATTTCCTGTTTGTGCCGATTTTTCGACTGGGTTAAACAAGTTTAGAATCACAAAACTACTGATTATCAACCCTGGAAGAAATGTTTGTGAAATTATACAGTGGGAAATAATTTCGAAGTTTGATCCGATTAAAAGTATATCTAAGAAAAAGCATATCGAGCATGTGAAAGGAAGGATAACTTATTGACAAAAATGGTCGTCAACCAGATGCGTTTAGAGCAAATGCAATTAAAAATATGCAATCTCCAACAAACATTACTAGACTACAAACATTTCTAGCAAATTATTATAAAATCTACATATATAATATGCAGAATTTGAGAGCTTCACTGAACAATTTGCTTAAAAAGGTGTAAGTTAGAAATGAACTGATGTGTGTCAAAAAGAGTTTGAAAATATCAAGAAAATATTAATGTCAGACGTTTCATTGGCGCACTACAATCCGAAAGCAGCTTCAGATTCTAGTGACAATAGTATAGAAATAGTAATTCTACATAAATATGATGATGGCAACCTAAAAGTCATCGTAGTGGTACTATCTTATTAAATTACGATTTTAAAATGGAATACCAACAGTCCAAAATTTACGACATGTAGATGCTTGATCAAGATTAATTAAAAAAAGATACTGAACTGTTTGAGGATAATGTTATTGCAGCATTAATAAGTGAAATAAAAATTAAAAATATATTGGAGTAGATAGACTGAACTATCGCCCGGTTCAGACTCCACCCACGTCTGTTGAACAGGTGAAGAGGCTCATCCTTTGTTTCCTGTTTAGGATGCGGTTTCGGGTTTTCTCTTTTCCAATCTTCTCACTTTTTTTTTCAATTGGAGTAGATAGAGTAAACTATCGCCCAGTTCACACTCCACCCACGTTGAACAGGTGAAGAGGCTCATCCCTTGTTTCCTGTTTAGGTTGTGGTTTCCGGCTTTGTCTTTTCCAATCTTTTCACTCTTTTCTTTTATTTATTTATTTTTCAATTGGATTAGATAGACTAAACTATCGCCCAGTTCACACTCCACCCACATCTATTGAACAGGTGAAGAGGCTCATCCCTTGTTTCCTGTTTAGGATGCGGTTTCCGGTTTTCTCTTTCCCAATCTTTTCACTCCTATGTAGCTCCCTGCACATCAGTGGCGTTACCGCCTTGCTCGGGGCGATATGATTAATATATATATATATATATATATATATATATATATATATATATATATATATATATTATGCAATGTAGTACGCGAACTTATAGTTTTCCTGGAATAAATAAAAGTAAACGCAGAAAAATACATGTTCATTTCAAAAATGAAAATAAAATAAAAGAAAGTAAGAAAGGGAAAAAATTTTAAGATTGAAATCCAGACTTACACGCTGTTACGGAGTGCAAATATTTGCACAAAGAGAAGTAATACGTTGCATATTACAATAATGGATATTAAATGAATTTCATAGTAGACATCCGAGAATTTCAAGGATTAAATTTCTTACGAGAAGTTATGTATACTGAACCAAAGAGGATCAAGACATTGGAAAAATAGTAAAATTAGAAAAAGCCTGTAGAAATTGCGACCTGGCAGCAAAATCAGTTATCACGAAATTACAATTTTGGACAAAGAGAGATACCCCCTGGACAGGACTGTACATAGATTTTGCAGGTTCAATAAATGAATTGCTTTATCTATTCGATAATGACCGGAAATTTATAAGTGCAAAAATACAACTTCCAACTGGTTAAAGGGATTTTTTTTACATTAACTGTTTTCCGGATATCATAGTTTCGAAAAACGGTAACCAGTTCACTGCTTGTAAATTTAAAAAAAAAATTATAAACTCTTTTCAAACTATGGCATTCTGGATATCACAGTTTGGGATAACGGTAAACAGTTCACTGCTTGCAATTTTAAGGAAAAATGTTCTCAATTGAACATCTTAATTCCCCGCTCTATCACCCAAGTTCTAAATGCCAAGCTAAACGGTTTGTGGGTACTTTTATTCCTCATCTAAGTACTAAACATGGTAGACATTAACTTCAGTGATCGTTGGAGAAACACTGGTATGGTCGTAAAACTACCAGTTTCAAAAGAACTTACTAGAGGAATAATTCAACTTCAGAATAGCGGTTCAGGATATTAATATAAATATGATTAAACATAAATAGCTTTTTTACTTTAGTTCACCAAATAAAAAACCCACAGTCCACCCAAGATAAAATATAATTCAGTGAAAATACTGTAAGTGGAAGTAGGATGCGTTGAATAAAGTCTGGAATTGAAATGATTATGACTGCAGTGGTCAAGGAAGCATACTTTCGTGAGTCTGTTCCAGAAAGTAACCGTTCCGGGGAAGAATCTGAGAGTAACCTTCTATTTATCAAATAGATTGGAAGGGAATAATAATGATTTGCTACTGTGAAGATGCCATGGTGGATCCTAGCATGTAAAGTTCTTAACTAGTAGAACTAAGAAATGTAATTCGTCAGTACATCTACCATACTAGTAGCAGTAAATTAGTGAGGTTCGTTCATATATTCATTTTTGGATATTGTTGATTCTCAAGAGTTAGTCATGGGTAATCCGACCCAGATATTGCAGCAATACTTCATTCAAGGTCTTATCTGACTTTTCATAGGACACAGTAGAAGGGATAGGTGTTTTCTGGAACGGTACAAGACATCATTAGATTATGGATATTTATTTTAAAATTTTATCAACTGTTAATTTTTTCAGTGTTTCCAAGTAGCACGGCTGCCATGATAACGATTATTTCTTCAGATTTTTTGAGTTTTATTACAAATGATAGCAAATTTATCTAAATTTTTATTTTCTTATATAAAGTATTTTTAGTTTCTTTCGGTATTTATTTGCTGATATGTGATTTACTTATCTTTAATTACATTTTCGGTTTTTCCCTTTTTATTCCTGAATTGTAACGTAAATTATTTCGAACTTAACAATAGTCAGGCACTATTTTCAATTAAAATGGGGAAAAAATTGGAAAAGTAAGCGACGCCCGTTATCCATTTTTATCAGGTTTAATAATAACTCGAGATAGCCAAACAATGGAGACTTCATTCGTAACGACCACAGAATTATATACGCAGTAGGTGAAAATAATGAAAAAGGAATCAGCGTTATACTAGATAAAGAGACAAGAAAATGGGTTATGAGATACGGCCATATATCTAAAAGAATTTAAGTAGTTAAAATGAAAGGGGGGGGGGCCTCTGAATATATCGCTAATATATTTCTCTAAGCCTCTTTCTTGAATTGCTTAGACACATAAAAGTGTCCAAGAAATTTTAGCTGCCTTTTTCTGGTTCTGATTATTTCTTTCTATTTTCTTTCATACATTTTAGCTTACGCAATTCCTATGATATTCTCAGCACCCTTCTGTAGAACTGTATTTCTGTTACCTCCAGTTTTTTCGTCGCCTGTGTCGAGATTGTCCAGAATTCACTGTCGCATTACAGTTCAGAACTTTTTTTTTACGAAATTTTCCAATTTTACTGTACTTTGATTAGCCTTTGTAATACATTTTTTTTTTTTGCTATTCCAATGTTCCTTCGGATTTCGATACCGCATTTTACATCCAAAAAAAAAACGGCACGCTAAACTCGTGAGTCATTCATCTTTATTCATCTTTAATTTAACGCACATCTACATAAGTGAATACCTCGAAGCTACTATATTAATTAATGATTTGTTAGGCTACCTTCCTAACAATCGCTCACAGTTCAGTGTCAAATAAAAGATGTTTACTAAGCGTAGCTTACAACGGCACACGTCTACATTTTTGAGAACACGTGATCATCTTTCTACTTTAGATGGGATTAGTTTTCTTTTGCCACGCAATGGCCTTTTTCATGTTAGTTTTTCTTTCTTTCTCTTCATCGTTTGTTTCCTCTAATTTTCACTTCCATTTTTATCACCCTGTCCCCAGGGCATCACTTTCCTCTAATATTCTTCTTTATTATTATTTTAAACCAAGTAAGGCGGTAATGCCACTAAAATGCCGGAGTTTACCGAGTTTGAAAGAGAATGAAAAGGGTCACATCTCTTGAATCCCTTGATCATTCCTTCATGTGCTTCCGTCTCTCACTTCTAAGCTCGGTTAGCTATCTCTTCTTCCTCTACCGCTCCCCCTCCTCCTCTGACTGTAAGGTACTTGATAGCATCTCTACTAATATCGACAGGGCCATTTCTTCTCACCCATCTGCCAATATATTTGTGTTTGGCGCTTGAAAACTCAGCCACCGACCTTGCTGGGATCCGCACCATGCACTTTTCAATAGCCCAAGCTCTAACGCAAGTGGTGCACTTCCCCACGTGTTTCTCTAAAAACCCTAACGGAAGGGACTCTTTACTCGACCTTTGCTTTACCTCCATCCCAGACTCCTGCACTACCAGGCAACTCTGCCCCCTCGGAAACTCTGACCACGCCGTAGTCTCTGTAAACATATCAATCAGCACTAACTCTACCCAAGAAAACCAGACCAGCAGAATATCATACTGGGACTCGTTCAGGGACTTCCTCTGCGACGTCCCCTGGAACAACGTCTTCGATCTTCCTGTCGAAGACTGTGCCTCCGAAGTCTCCTCTTGGGTTAAGGCTGGCATCGATGCTTTTATCCCGGCCAGGAAATTCCAACTAAAACCAAATTCGTCCCCCTGGTTCTCACCCGCTTGCTCGGCTGCCATTGCCCACCGGAACCATTTCTTTCGGCTCTATCGAAGCTGCTCGTCGAACCAGAACAGGCGCCTTTTCACCTCAGCACGGAACAAGTGTAAAAAAGTACTGAACGAAGCCAAGACGGCGTTTGCTACCAGAATTAGGCAACGCATAGCATCCTCTAAGTTTGGCTCCAAAGATTACTGGCGTCTCTGCAAAAGCGTGCTCAGCAGGAACAAGACTTCAATACCTCCACTAATCAATGAATTTGAAGTTCTCACCTCCCCAGCCGACAAGGCTGAATGCTTTGCCCGTAGATTCTCAATCAATTCGACATTGGACTCGTTAGGAATACCTACACCAGACTTCCCACCCAGAACTAAGGCTCAACTAAATAACGTCCACATAACACCCTCGCTGGTCGCCAAGATAATTGCACAATTTTACCCACACAAAGCGAGCGGCGGTGACGGATTCCCAGGCATAGTACTGAAGAAATGTGCCCCAGAACTCTCCTCTGTCCTCTCTAAACTTTATAACCTCTGCCTATCTGCTTCCTGCTTTCCTGCTTGTTGGAAGTCCTCCTGCGTAGTTCCTATATTTAAAAATTCTGGCGAACCCTCAGACCCCGCCAATTACCGTCCTATTAGTCTCCTTCCAATCTTTGGCAAAGTTTTCGAAGCCATTATCAACGCCGAGGTGATTCAGCATCTTATGGCCAACGGGCTTCTCTCTGACAAACAGTACGGGTTTCGCTTCACCAGGTCTACTGCTGATATGCTAACGACCATTACCGAGTACATATACCAGGCACTCGACAAGAATGGTGAAGCCCGAACCGTTGCCTTGGATATCTCCAAAGCATTCGACAGGGTCTGGCATGCTGGCCTCTTGTGCAAACTGCGGAGCTATGGGATAACTGGACATCTGTTTGACCTCATCCAGTCCTTCCTCTCTAACCGCACACTGAAGGTGGTATTAAATGGGCATGCCTCCCAAAACTACCATACGAACGCGGGCGTCCCTCAAGGTTCCATCCTAGGTCCCAGGCTCTTTCTGATCTACATTAATGATCTCCCCGACACCATTAGATCCCAAGTTGGCATGTATGCTGACGACACAACAATCTACTCTCGCATCGATCAGAAACCAGGTCTGGACGAAAAAGTGAACCTCGCTGCCGTACTTGAAAGGGACCTCCAATCCGTAGTGGCCTGGGGTAGGAAATGGTTGGTAAATTTCAATGTCTCTAAAACAAAGCTGTTATCAACTAACCACCATAGACAATCGCATCTACCTCCCATTAGCATGGGACAGGCTAGCCTCCCAGAGAGTAAAATACTACGCCTCCTTGGCCTTACACTCTCGGCGGACCTCAAATGGAATGACTATATTGAATCCATTGCCAAATCTGCTGCTATGAAAGTCGGCTCCCTGTGCAGGGCCCGGAAATTTTTCCCATCTGAATCTATTCTGCACATATACAAATCTACCATCCGCCCGTGTATTGAATATTGCTGCCATATCTGGTCGGGTGCCCCTGCTGCTCTCCTTGGGCTTCTTGACAAAATACAAAGGAGGATCTGTAACGTGGTTGATACTGACTTGGCAGACCGGCTGCAGCCGCTCTCTCACCGGCGTGATGTGGCTTCCCTGTGCCTCTTCTACAAGTACTTTCATGGCTACTGCTCCGATGAGCTTAGATCACTGGTGCCGCCTAAGCACGAATTTACACGAGATACTAGATTAGCAACTAGGTCCCACCCTTTTACTGTTAAACAAATAAGATGTAACCGTAAATTCTACTCCAACAGCTTCTTTTCTCGCGCTTCCCGCCTGTGGAACTCCCTTCCTCAACTCTGCTTTCCCGACAGCTACAATCTCCTGGTGTTTAAATGTAGGGTCAATAGACACCTCCTATCACACTAACTCCCAATTATTCTCAGAACACTCTCATCTACCCAACC
The DNA here is from genome assembly GCA_037127315.1 of Ascarosepion bandense. Classification (NCBI taxonomy): domain Eukaryota; kingdom Metazoa; phylum Mollusca; class Cephalopoda; order Sepiida; family Sepiidae; genus Ascarosepion; species Ascarosepion bandense. The sequence continues at coordinate 1,486,715 of JBBBDQ010001395.1, read as the reverse complement.
CTCATTCTCAGTATCCTTACCCGCCTATCACCCACCCTCTGACATTTCCTATATTTAATCAGCCTTTCTCCACTCTACGTAGCCCCCTGCGCAGTAGTGGCAGTGACATGCCTTGCTCGGGGTGAAACGCTTATAAAAAAAAAATCTTAGTGAGACAATAAAAGAACAAGTTTCAAATAGAAGATGGCGATTGACTTTTTTTATAAATCATGGAAGGTCGTAAGTGTCAGAGGAGCAAGAAACTGGAAGAGAGTATCACAGGCGAAAAATGCGCGGAAAGAAATTATTTGAATAAAACTTACGTTTGCATCGAGCTATTTCAACAGTAAAAAATGCCACCTACTTGATAATCGAGTATTTTTTACATCTTTTCTGAAGGGCCTGAGCAAGTGAATGACAGAATGGGTGTTGTGTGGTGTAACAGGATAAATCGTGCTAAGAGCCACCAGGAATACGCCTGAAAGGACAAGGCACATAGAAGAAAACATTTTTCTTTCCATCTTCTGCAACATTTGTTTTTTGTTTTTTTTTTTTCGACATTTTCCAGTAATTTCTTTTATCAGTTTTTATGGTCTTTTTTAAAAAATTTTGATTTTTAACATCTTTTCCTCTTTTTAAGCATGTTACTTACGTTGTGGAGCATTGAATATCGGCTCGGAACGAGAAATCGGGGAGCCAAGTTCGAATTCCAGCTAAATTCATTGCATTCTCTTACGAGCAAATACCCTTGGGAAAGGTATTAATCCGTCTATTCCTTCCAGTTATGGGTTAAATAACAGGACAGATTGGGTTCGATAGCCTTGGTCGGCAACCAGTCTACCGCAGAAAGCAATGGCAACCTACTGCGGGATGATCTTCTGCCCAGTCAGTCATGTCTCTTTCGAGACATGATCGCCCAAGCGTGTATCACGTATGGCACTTAACTGACTGACTTTTATTTAGAATGTATCCGAAAATGACATTTCTTCATTTTATTAATACCTGCAGTACGTTCACTTCATCTTTCCTCTTGGAAAATATACTGCTGCTTACTTTACTGCGAATAAAATTCTTTTTACTACTGTTCACACAATACAGAGACCAAGAACCACTCAACGTAAAGGGTTACTGAATGATATTGCTATAAATGCATAAAAGTAGGAAGACAGAACTGCATATTATGAGGATGTGGAGGTTAGATAACGAATAACCCTGAACGGGAAGATGTCAAGATTATAGCGATCAGGGAAGCAACCTCTCGGAAGTCGGAATGAGGTTGATTCATGAACGTAAGACAAGGAGGTAAGAAATGTATATTATGAGGATATGTTAGATAGATAATGGTTGAATCTAGATATGAAGGTGTTGAAATCAGAGCGATCGGTGAGTTTTCAGTGCTCCGAATTAATGGTTCTTAGGAAGCAGTTGTTTGAACGGTACTTCCTCCTTACTAATGGAATATGAATGCTATAAGTATGAGTTGACACTGTGTCCGTCATACGTTGGGCTATAACTCTGAATGTCTGAACCAAGGAATATAGTTTGCTTAAACATCTTTTTTATGAAGGTAGCGATATGTGAGTTTGTGCGTGTTTTGTGCTAAAGAGAGAGAGAGAGAGAGAGAGGGGGGGAGAGGATAAGAGAGGATGTCTGTATTAATGAAGAAACAGCGACATTTTAAACTAGTCTGCTATATAATCTCACACATTGGACACTGTACTAAAAAATTAATTCACTGTCAATGGCTTTTGGACTGACAATATTTTAACGTCTACAGTAAAAATCAAGTCTTTGGCTGATGTCTACTTTTGACTTTAGCACCTAAGTGAATTTAATGACAGAATTTCCATTTCCCAAAAGGGTTGAAACATTTTAATTGTGGCAAAGTTTTCCAACATAAAGGATATAATATTTCTGAATTCTTTTCGTCCAGAGTTGCAGAATTTTTTACCAGCAATGACTAGCATCATTAATTTGCTCGTGTGCTGCTTTAAAGACATGGACGATCAGGTCACTCGACGACGTCCAATCCCTTGTATTTCTTTGCGATGTTTGTCCTTTTGCAAACACTGCCCACCCCAAATTCCGCCCTCCATTCATACAAGTAGGTGTTCCGCTGCTGTCTCTTATTCCTCCTATTTTCGATATCTCCTGTGAGTGTCAGATTCTTCAAGCCTCCCTTCCTCATTACGTGCCAAATAAATTCCAGCTGTTAGTTTAGGATTGTAAGTATATAAATGTCCTTCTTATTTCCGTTTTTTTTTAAAATCTCTTTGTTGATTACGTGCTCTGTCCATAATATTGCCATCTCTAACTCGTCATTTACATCTTGCGCGTTTTTCTCTTGCTGAGGTTTTCTGTCTTTTTACGATTGGGTGTTAGTTTTTTTTTCTTGCTTTCCTTGAGTAAATCGCCAAGGTCATGTAGTGTCTCTTCTGTGTCTGTCAGTAGACCTGGATTATGATCGCCAGGAAATCATCGTATATAATTCATATAATTTGAAGGATTGATAGATTCTTCGGTGACAGTTTTCATGAAGCTGTTCACCTCGAACCCTCATCATTATGAAGCGACACTTGACTGACCCTGAAGCGTGCAAGTCAGACAGAAACATATGTCCAAACTAAAGACTGTTCGCCAAAAGACTAACGAAGCATTTTGTTTGCCTTAGTAATAGACTAGCAGTATAGCCCGGCGTTGCTCGGGTGTAATGAAAGCTTTAAAACTAATCCATGGTCCTGGAGCTCAGACACTTTGGACGTTGGCACGAAAGACTAAAAAGCAATAGTTGTTTCCAGTTAAAGCGAAACTGTAGACTGAAAGAAAAATGAATAGATGTAAGTTAAATTTTGATTTCCTGGAATAGATATCAAATAGGTTTTTTCGTCGTAAACTGAAGTTTGAAGGCTAAATAAGTCCTCTGAGTAAATGGTATCATGGCTGAGACTAAGAACTACAATTATACATATTTAGAGACAAACCCCAAGCAAAAACTAAAATAAAAGGGCTGAAAAAAAAATACTGACATACAGGCAGATAAACAGACACACACACAAACATCTTGCCTTTTATATGTACATATTATCGATTTTCTGCACTATTGTAAGAACTGCAACCTTGAAACTTCTGAATATCGTTTCTTATGTCTTTGTCTATGAGTGTCTCAGATTTGATTAAAATCGGACCACTTCTTCTATAACCCGATTTTTTCGATAATTAATTTTCGATATTTATCGGGGGTACCTCGACACAAAACCTAGCTAAAAGCAGTCGCGGGCGCTTATAGTACAACTGCGTAAATTTTCAAGAAAATTGGTTCAGCCGTTTTGGAGTCTATAGCCAACGGATAAACACACATACAGACACACACACAGACAAAGTTCCATTTATAAATAAGTTTAGATAGATTTGTTGTAATTCGTGCAATACTGTTCGTTCACCTTCAAAACAAATTATTTTAAAATCTCTTAAATACAAAATCAAAAAGCTCTGGCTTTGGTTAACAACTAATCTTGGAGCTTTCGATACCTAACTGTGTAACCGTGTTGATACCACCCCGTAACCATAGCAGCAACAGATAATGTTATAATTATGTAACGCTACACTCAATAAGCTATTCTATGTTTCACAACAATAATCAGAACTGGAAGCTTCTAGAAATGTGACTCAGTTGGACATATCTGATTATGCTTATAATATGCTTATCTGTTGAACAGCACCCTCTCTGAATGTACAACTTGAGATCGTAAAGATCAGGGAGATTAGTTAGTTAAATGACATACGTGATACACGCTTGAATGATCATGATTGAATAATTTTCCGCAGTTGATTGCCATTGCTTTCTGCGATAGATTGGTTGCCAATCTGGCCTGTTATTTAACCCTATGCTGGAGGCAATAGAAGGATTCTTTCCCAAGGGTATTTTCGCGTAAGTGAATGCAACGAATTTAACTGGAATTCGAACTCGATTCTCCGAATTCTCGTTTCGAGCCGATATCTACTGCACCACAACGCACATTACTAGTGATGGAGCCTGATTAACAGACTGGCTCAGTAGGCCGGTTACCGGTGAGTGTTCATAACCCTTCATATGGTTTATAAAGACAAAAAGGTTTTGCCACGAAGTAGCATATAAAGTGGGTCATGATTGTTTTTAAATTTGTAAGTGAATAACGTAAACTCGAGATATATACACTACCGGCCATAATTATTAGGCCACTCAAGTTAATATATATATATATATATATATATATATTTCATACAATTTTTTTAGTATTTATTGCCAATGAATAATTGTAAATGTAAATAGAATGGTTCTTGTGTTAATACCGCACATTAACATGTGCATCAAATGAATTTATAAATATTTAATAAATACCTGTATTGCAGTTTCCTCAGTGAAAGAATGAAGAAAATTTAGGGTGATTCGGACGAGTTCATCTTTGCTTACTTGCCTTCTAAAAGTTTGCAAAGTAATAATAATAAAAGAGCCATTCTATTTTCATTTGGCAATAAATACTAAAAAAAGTATGAAATTCATCATTTCATTAAAAAAAAACTGTGGTTCCCTAATAATTATGGCCGGTAGTGTATATCACTTGAGACCCAAGACATTAGACAAACAGTTATTTCGAACAGGTTATGTTTGAAAAAAAAAAGACAGATATCTATCACACTTTCAACAGAATATATAACATATATACCCACTCATCCGTTCCGATACTTGCTAAGTGTAGTATAATCAGTACAGAGCGAAAAAAAGATCATGATGCGCCAATCTTTCAAATTGACAGATTTGCGTGATTTAAAAATCAGTCTTTCTAAACATGGAAATGATTCTTATTCTATTAAAGATACTATTTTATTATAGTAAATTAAATAAATGAAACGTTGTGGTGCAGTAGATATCAACGCGGAAAGAGAGATCGGGGTGCCGAGTTCGAATTCCAGCTGAATTCTTGGCATTCACTTACGCACAAATTCCCTTAGGAAATGTATTAATCCGTCTCTTCTCGTTCCAGTGATGGGTTAAATAATAGGACAGATTGGGTCCTATAGCCTTGACTGGCAAACAGTCTACCACAGAAAGCAATGGCAATCTACTGCGGGATGATCTTCTGCCCAGAGAGTCATGTCTCTTTCGAGACATGATCGCCCAAAGCGTGTATCACATATGGCACTTAACTGACTGACTGACCGTGTTTGGTAAGACTTTTTCCTCCCCAGTCAAAATCATGATTTTTCAGAGTATAATTTAACGTACATTAACATTTTCATTTGAAGTCTTATCCCTACAACTGTGATACGATGGGACTCGGCTGTGAAACGTAGTGGGACAATGAAAAAAATAAATAGATAACATTTGGGATCAAATGCCACTTGAACGGAAGTTAGAGAATTTTGATCGTAACTCAGTACCTGCAGGGGGAAAATGTTCCGTGCTGTCAGTCGAGGTGTAGAAAGGTAGTAACATGGTTAGAGAATGAAGCCAGCCGTTAAGTTGCAGTCGAAATGTAGACGAGCGGTTGGAGTTCACGCCGGAAGAAGGAAACGTTTGGTCCGTTAATCTACCCCGAGAGAAAGCTTGAATTAGCAGCGAATATGTCTCAAGTATCATCTACATACATACCTTCCAGGTTTTTCGAACTGAATCCCGGAATAAAAAAACCAAATACACTAGAAACAAAATTTGTTCACACTTCTTGGTGTTGCGTTTATTTTCACCTTCCGTTCTTTTTTGTGAACGTACACCAGCCTCTTTTCAGCTTTTCTGAACACCGACACAAACTGGGACTGAAACAAAACGTGGTGTGTTTTTTATGATTGGTGAAGGACTGTGAGAGAAAGAGAGAAAGAGACAAGCACCTATTGTATGTTTTTCTTTTAATAATTTCGCCCAAAGCAAGGCAATGATGCCACTAAGACACATACGATTACTGGAAAGTCAGACGATAGCAACTGTTGTTGTATTTAAATCTTTGAAGATTATAGTTGGCAAGAAAGCAAGGAATCAGAAGAGAGTTCCACAAGCGAAGAGTATGAGAAAAGTAATTATTAAAATAGAAGTTACGGTTACAACTAGTTATTTCAAAAGTAAAACAGTGAGACCTAGTTGACAATCAAGTATTGCGTTTAAATTCATGCAGTAGAGGCGCCAAGTAGGAAACCGACTAGAACAGTTGCCGTGAAAAATATTTATTAAAAATACAAATGGAAATGACATCACAGTGGTGGAAAAGTGACTGAAGTCGAGATGCCAGATCAGTATCTATTACATTGCAGACTCTTCTTTGGATTTTCATAAAAATCTCAAGATTTCTAGCAGAAACACAATAGCATCAATATTTAATGCCCAGACAAATTCTAGATTTATAGATTCCGAGGAGAAAAAAATTGTTTGACGTCACATAGAGAACTAATATTCCTAGCAGTACACCTAGTAATTGATTCAATATAATCACTTCACTTCATATCATTTGAAAATGTAAAGCCGTGCGTGTAGAATTTACACGCTTTGAAAAGCATTTCGAAGTATTAACTGCATACTTGGGACTGATTATTGGCGTCTGACTTTAATAGAAAAATGCAACCATTTTAGGCAGTAAGTATCATTAATGATTATAGACAGGCTTATAGAAAATATATACCTGTTTGTATAATAATAAACTAGATAGAAGCCTGTAGGTATAAGAAGCTCCGTGCCAAAAGATCATTAAAAAGAATATATATATATATATACTTGACTCTTCAGAAATGAATTGAGTTCTCTCGGTGACTGGCGTCTGTATACACTGCTTATATACAAGACGTTAAAATTTCTTTACTGCGATGCCATGCGCCGATGGCTTAGAGAGTAGAGACTCCGAGTGACACCAAATCGGTCGAAGTTCGATCCCTGCCAGAAACGAGTGGATATGTCTAGCCACACTGATGAGCTGTGATACAGCGAAACGGGCTTGTATGTGGATATCAAATATATATACATGTGTGTGTGTGTGTGTATATTAATACATTTTTTATTATATATATATATTATCATCCGCAGTCAGATCTGTTTCGCCGTATCACAGCTCATCAGTACGGTTAGACTCCGATTGCTTTTTTACCCAGGATTGAAACACGACGGCGACTCTACTCCTGGCCTATGGGCGTTCGGTGGAACTAGCCAGACATTTTAGCGCATATCATTATACGCGCCCAATATATATATATATTTGTGTGTGTTTATATTAATACACTTTTTATGTTAGTCCTATATATATATATATATATATATATATATATATATATATATATATATATACAGTAGAAAGAATCACCTAGACAGTATTTTTATTTTATTCTGTTTTTTTTTTTAGTATATGTAACAGGTGTCGCCTGTTAGGGTATGATGCATTGGAATAACTTTACTATGCGATTTTTTCGGTTTATTTACTCTTTTTTATTAGGCGTTGAATAAAAACCTGTAAAAAGAAACTAAAAAAAGAAGACAAAAAAAGCAAAAGAAAAGAAAAAGGAAGACCATAACAAAAAAAAAATAAAGAAAAAAAACAATTAAAAAAAGAAAAAACATGTTTTCTTAAGTACTGATCGGATGGTAAGTTTTGTCGATGCTTGCGTCAATATTTTAGTCAAAGTCACGGTTATAGAAAAGAAAAAAATGTAATAGAAAAAAACAGACTTGGATGAAAAATCATTAGGTACACTTTGTTAAGGTAAGAAAATGTATATAACTTTGGCTTGTTGCTATGAAAATGTAAGAGAAAAAATAAGTAATATTTGAATTTATTTAATTTATAATTTTTTGACGAAATAAAGAGTACTTTCATATCTTTTGATAAAATAAAAGGTACAAATAAGTCATAGTAATTATATAAGTAATACATACAAGAAAATCTCATATTCAATTTTTGATAATTACATAAGTAATAAGTAAATACCATATTTAATTTATAGTAATGATATAAGTAATAATTATAAAAACTGTCATTTTTAATTTATGATAATGACATAAGTAAAACGTACAAGTAAATTTCATATTTAATCTATAGTAAGAATTTAAGTAACACTTAAAAAGCAAAAATATAAATGCTGTTATAAGACTTACCCATTTACTAAGTTAAATGCTACCGTAATCTTATTTAACTAATACCATCTTGTTGGAATGTGAATCTGATGCCTTTGTTTCCTTTCAAATATTTTCAATAATTTTGCTTAAAGTACGTTTCTACGTGATATCAAATAAAAACTTGAGAATGTTCAGATATATTTCAATGAAAATTTTATTTTCCGAAATTATATTTTTAAGTAGTTTTAATACCAAGAGGATAACGATTAATTTATAGTCGTATTTTAATAAAGAAAATCTTTATTAATGTTGTATTTTATGCATAATTAGTAATTAGTATTTAGATATTACGTGATTAAAATATTAGTTATTTCCTTACTATAAATCAACTTGCTTTAATTTTATCAAAATATATTAAACATTGTTTTATTATTATTTCATTCCGAGCAAGGTAATACAGCCACTAAGACGCAACGGGTTATTGAAGATTAGAAAATACTAGAAAGAGAAAACAATATTAAGAAAAGGGAAGAATAAAAGAATAGGCATTAAGAAGACAGTAAGTAACGATTGACATTGTATTTAAAGTTTTGAAGATTAAAGTTGATATGGAATCCTTAAGTTGGAAGTGTTTCACAAGATAGAAGTGTGGGAAAAGGAAACTATTAGAAGAGAACTTACGGTTATATCTTTAACTGTAATTAGTAACCATTTAATTTATAGATACAATTGAATGTATTTGTTTGCTCCTGTTAGTCGACTGGCCATTTAATACAGATCTCTTATATATGTCTTGTATAGTTATCGGATTCTGGGTAATGTTTAATACGATCCTTTTGGTTCATGATAAGGAAACAAACTTTCTCTTTTCTCTCATGTGAATTGATATTAACGACTAGAATCACCGTTTGTAACTGTTAAGTGTACGGCTACAACTTCCATTATTATTATTATTATTATTATTATTATTATTATTACCTCCACTTCAAGGCGCAGGTATCGCATTGGGTCGAGTTTGTTTGTTTGTTTGTCTATCTGACCGTGGTCAAGATCTCTCAAGAAACGCTGGATTGATTCGGACAAAACTTTTACGGGTAAATGGTCTTATGAATGACACGAACTGATTAGATTTTAGTTTCGATCCCGTAAGGAATAAAGGTCCTGGGTTATTTTCCCGTTTTACTTACTAATATTTTTTCGGAGGTTTTTACATGCCAAATACTGAATTACGTACCCTAGATTCTTTAACGTCATTACATGTTCTGAATGATGCTTTCCACAAAAATATTATTATTTACGATATAAATTATAATACTTATTATCCAAAGCAAAAATTAAAAATAATAAATAAAATATACAAAAAAAAATGAGTCAAAATTTGGGATATTAAAAAGTAAAAACAATTCCACATTTTTTTTCAGCCTGATTTTTAATTTCACTTTTTTGTTTTGCTCTTTAGAGCATTCACTTTTGCGCAAATACCCTTGAGAAAGATATTAATCTGCCTCTTCCCTCCATTTATGGGTTAAATAATAGAATAGATTGGTTTCTATAGCCTTGGCTGGCAACCATTCTACCGCAGAAAGCAATGGCAACCTACTGCCGGATAATCTTCTGCCCAGTCAATCATGTAAATCTGTCCATTATTAGTAACAATATGTTGCCAAACTGCACAGTGATGAATGTATAATTGTAAGCTTTACGAAAAATATATGTTAGCTATTACTTTAGTCTAATTTCATGGCTTGTGCTTGAACAACCACTACGTTGGTTAAATTCTGTTGCTTTTTTAGAAACTACTAATTATAGTAGGGATGTGCGCTGTGGTGCAGAGGATATCGACTCGGAACCATAAATCGGGGTGCCGAGTTCGGATTTGAGTTGAATTCGTTGCATTCACTTACGCACAAATACCCTTGGAAAAGGTATTAATCTGTCTCTTCCCTCCAGTTATGGGTTAAATAATTGGATAGATTGGGTTCTATAGCCTTGGCTGGCAACCAGTCTACCGCAGAAAGCAATGGCAACCTACTGAGGGATAATCTTCTGCTCAGTTAGTCATGTGTCTTTCGAGACATAATTGCCCAAATCGTGTATCACGTATGGCACTTAACTGACTGATTGAATCACCTCATAGCTGGAAGGTGAAGGGATATATAGATACTGGACTTTGTAACTGTCTCTTCGGTTTCCCTTTCAGTACCAAAAACTGGTAAGCTACTCGCACAAATTAATTAAAAACAGAATTTATTTTACTTATTTTTTAATTTTTTTCATTTGTGCTGGTAATTACGGTCAATGAGTAATAATATAAGTTTCCATTGAGATCAAAGCGACAGTCTTTTTTTTTTTTTTTGTTTTTTTCACATTTCATTTGTTCCTCCCTGATAGAAATAGTCATGCGGAGCTATTTTTGATTAAGCATTTTTTGATTAAATATATAAGTTCCCTATCAGTCCCCAAAAAGTGTTTTTATGGTATTATAGTTTTAATCTAATACCCTCCAGAGACTGTTACTTCGGGTCGTATTTAATTTTCTAAAAAAAAGAAATTGTACAAAATTATCCGTTGGGTTTACTATAGATTTATTTCATATTTCGATATATTTTTTCCAATGCTGAAAATTCCCAATGAAGTCTTGGGTTACACCCACATCACGCTAGATGTTACTAGTTGTCGTTTCCGTAGCAAGTATTTCTTATCGGGTGCCGTTTCGAGCCAAATGCACAAGTGATATGGGATTCGGAATGGTTCAACCGAAAACACGGAACGAATCCGTTTTTCTATGAAACTGTATAAAATGACATAGTGCTGTTACCATACACGGAAAAGAAAACGCAGGACCTCTTACAGAAGGTAACTAGAGAAAGCGGCAAGAAAGGACTGACTTTAAGAAAACTGAATGTATGGTCATCAGCAAAGACAGGACACAAATATGCCAACTACAGGTCGGAGAAACTAAATTATAAAAAAGTAAAGACATTTAAATACCTGGTAAGCGTCTGACGAAGAATGGAAAGTGTGAAGACTCATTGGCATAGCAAAGGACGCATTCCAAAAGCTACCCAAAGTAATGAGATGCAGGGAAATCTCATTGGAAACAAAGAAAAGAGTAGTGGATTGCTATGCAATAGTTGTCTTTATGTATGACAGCAAATGTTGGACGATCTCTTCAAGGAGGATAAAAAGGGGCAGCAGAAATACGGTTCTACGGAAGGATGCTGAACACGTTAGCAACAACGAGGTGTTGGAGAGGATGCAAACGAGAAGAAAACACATACTTAACGTCAGGAAGAGTCAAATGAAGTTCCTGGTACACGTAATGAGGAAGGAGGGTCTGGAGAATGTAATACCCACAGGACGGATAGTGGGAAAAAGAAGCACGAGCATTAATATTTGATGGGCTTGATCAAATGGGTGGCGGAGTGGAGTTTGGGAGAGATACCAAGATTAAAATATTATGAACAACAAGAGACATGACAAGTGAAAGTTCATGACTGTGTACGTCTTGAAGAAACACGGCACATGAAGAAGAACAAGAACAAGAACAAGAAAGAAGTAGAGATGAACATAATTGGAGTAGATAGACTAAACTATCGCCCAGTTCACACTCCACCCACGTCTATTGAACAGGTGAAGAGGCTCATCCCTTGTTTCCTGTTTAGGATGCGGTTTCGGGCTTTCTCTTTTCCAATCTTTTTACTCTTACGTAGCCCCCTGCGCATCAGTGGCGTTATCGCCTTGCTTGGGGTGATATGATTAAAAAAAAATACGTTTCCAAGGGTTTTTGTACAAAGACTAACTCAGCAACCATGAACTGAATTTGAACGCGAAATGTTAACCATTTTTCCGTTTCGATAACCGACAATCCACGCGCACACATCTATTTGCTGCATGGACAAAGTGTTTCTTTTATACAAAAATGATATCAAAGATAAAATAAAATAAGAGTAAAAGTATATACACTGTGGTCAGTGAACCAGATAGAGAATCACAGTGGGTAGATTTGACCCGCAGGTCATAATTTGTCGACCTTCATCCTGATTTATATTAACGGGAGCCCTTAAAATCTGTAAATGTAAGCAATATCATTTTTTTTTAAAATCTTAATAATTATTGAGAATAGTTGTTATGTTTTGTTTCGAGTATATTATTGAGATAATTATGCGTATTTAAACATATCTTTTCATCATTGCAGGTTACATTATTTGTACGGAACATACTATGTGCAGACCGTATTCAGATTCTGTTCAAGATAATTAGATTCACTTCGATTTAACATCTCTAGAAAAGCATGAATCGATTATTGCTTCCTCTAGGCTTTAAGTAAAATATTAATGCAGACTGGTTTATTCAGACTTGATAGAAAAAGTTCAACAGAACAATAAACGTTGTATTCAAATCCTTGTGAAAGGCAACAAGAAACCACTCACTTTCCACCAAAAACATTCTCTGGGATGAACCATGATTGCCAACATGCTGAAGCCACCTGTCATTATAAGAAATGGCCAAAATACAGTCCGTCGTCTGAAATTATATCTTATCTGAATTGTTGTTGCTTGGTTGTTTTGTTTTTATGGAATGTCAATCCCGGCGGGTCATTTATTGCCAACTAAATTTTATTTATTTATTGCTGGTAATACCTTTTTCTTTCAACAATTTAGTGTTGTTTTTATATAAGTTTTGTGTCTAGTAATACTTTTATCTTTTCGAGTATCATATTCATTGGGAGTTGTTTTTAAGGGCAGGGTCCCCAAGTCCTACCCTTGTTATTTAACCAATAATTGGAGGAAAGGGACGGATTAATACCTTTCCCAAGGGTACCAGTGTTTAAGTGAATGCAGGGTATTCAACTGGAATTCGAACTCGGCTCACCGATTTCTCTTTCCGAGCCAATAGCCACTGCACCACAACGCACATCCGTCACTATGCGCTTACAGCACCTGGTATTCCCAAGTGGTCACTCATCTAAGTACTGACCAGGCTCAACGTTGCTTAACTTCGGTGATCGAGCTAGAACCGGTGTATTCAACGTGATATGGCCGTAAGCCTTATCCAAATTGTACGCAGAAGTGTTGAGTTAAACGGATTGACAAAGAAAGAGGCGAAACTGAAAAATGAAGATTTATCGTTTAAAATTTAAAAAATTTGGATCTTATATTATTAATATATACATCTTAATTGTAAGGTTAAAGAAATTATAAATAGTGGACACACGCACACACACACACACATATATATATATATATATATATATATATATATATATATATAGTCATCCGAAGAAAAATCTGTTTCGCTGTATCACAGTTCATCAATACGGTTAGACAGCCGATTGCCTTTTACCCAGGATTGAAACCAGACCGAATTGGCTCCAGTCGGCGATTCTACCTCTGAGCTACGGGCGCTCGGTAGAATGGGTCAGACATTTAGCGTGTATATTATCATTATACACGCCTAATAGCCGAGAGTGTTCTAATTCATTGCTGAATGAACGATGCGTAGATGTCAGAGTAGCTACTGTTTTTCGAAGTCTACCATTCTCCCAGAATGCTCAATATATATATATATATATATATATATATATATATATATATATATACGAAGTGCTACTCAGAATAGAAGAAAGGTTCCTCATATGTCTGGTGACATCGGCAGAATATATGGTTCACCATTTAGAGATGTCGTAATTCTGAGTAATATAAAATATCTAAGATATAAGAAAATGTACGCTGTTGATAACTTAAGCCTTGCAGATAACTGTCACCATACAATATTGATTTCTATGTCAACACTGTATATATATAGATATATGTGTGTGCATGCGTGTGATACTGGAAACTAAAGCATTTAATCTACGCACTTCAGGTGTAAACAAATAAATATAAAATTTGTTTTGTGTCTTATCCATCTTATTCACTTGGATACCTACACACACGTCTAATCCAAGAAAAGAGTGCATTTATAAACAGATCCATATACACTATCTTGCTGCTTCTTAAATAAGTTTATCTGACGCGTACAGAGCACCAGGTTACCACTTCGTCGAGTGCAACAAACCAGGTTACCACAAGCCATTTTCAGCGGTCGATGTATCGTGTACTTGTGACTCCACAGCTAAATCCTGGCTCATAACACCTGAAGCTGCTGTTATCTACAAAAAAAATTAAATTAAATTAAACGAATACCTCATATTAGATGACTAGCAGTATAGCCCGGCATTGCTCGGGTGTAATGAAAGCTTTAAAACTAATCCATGGTCCTGGAGCTCAAACTCAGCCTAAAGAATATTTGTGTGAAGTCTGGTGAGAATCAGATAAAAATTGTGGATTTGTATAAAGGACATACAGACAGATAAGCAGACACACACACAAACATCATGCCTTATATATATATATATATATATATATATATATATATATATTATCGATTTTCTGCACTAGTGTAAGAACTGCAACCTTGAAACTTCTGAATATCATTTATTATGTCTTTGTCTATGAGTGTCTTATGTCTTTGTCTTAATCAAATTTGATTAAAATCAGTCCACTCCTTCTATAACCCGATTTTTTCGATTATCGATTTTCGATATTTATCGGGGGTACCACGACACATAACCTAGCTAAGAACACTCACAGACGCTTATAGTACAACTGTGTAAATTTTCAAGAAAATCGGTTCAGCCGTTTCGGAGTCTATAGGTAACGAACACACACACACACACACACACACACACACACACACACACACAAAGTTCCATTTACAGAATTCAGTTATTCACGCGAATTCCCTGTTCCATGCGTGCTTTCTTTTCTACTTCTACACTTAATAGACCTCTATGCATGTCTGAACATTCTTTCAGGTACATCTTAACGTGTCTAGCGCCGCACCCAACGTTGTCTTTTCTGTATCGATACGGGAAATGGCAGGGTGTTAGCCGTTTCGAGCAGTACCTATCAGCTTGTCGCATCTTTCCGGACAGATGAAAGGCTTCAGTGCTCAAACATGAAACACCCTTTCTGGTGCCTCATTGTCTAAATTAGACCAGAGGTTGAACAAGGAGGGTTTGTCCCTAATTTTTTGAATTTAGTTCGTTGGATGACGTGCAGTAAGTGATTAATCGCAAATCGCGGAGAGACACGAGGGCGACACTGAATAGTTCTCAGTTCGATTCACTTCTCAGATTCTAAACAAACGTCGAAACATCAGTATTTTTTGTGAAGAATGGCTTCTCGGTGTGACCGAGATCTTTACAGCTTAATTTAGATATCCATGTTGCACAAGTAATGTTTACTTTTTTTTAATCATATCGCGCAAGCAAGTCAGTTTACTGCCACTGGTGTGCAGAGGGTTACATAGGAGAAAAGTTATGGGAAAGAGTGACAGGTTATATGAGGTTTCAGAAAGTAGGTAAGAGAAGGATGAGAGTGGAGTGAATAGAGAAAAGAGCATGTGTGTGAGAGAAAGAGAGAGGGAGAGAAGATGCAAGTTACTGAGATAGGAGATGGCTATTGACTTTACAATTAAATTCTTGGAGATTGTAGCTGTCGGGGAAGCAAGTAAGCGGAAGGGAATTCCACTAGCGGGAAGTGCGAGAAAAGAATCTGTGGAATAGAATTTGCGTTTACATTTTATTCGTTTCATGGTAAAAGGGGTGGGACCTAGTTGCTAGTGTTGTGCTAGAGTAAATTCATATCTAGGCAGCACCAGTGAGCTAAGTTCATCGGAACAGAAGTCGTGAAAGTATTTGTAGAAGAGGCACAGGGAAGCCACAATGCGCCGGTGAGAAAGTGACTGTATATGAGCTGCTAAGTTGGGATCGATTTCATTACAGATTCTCCGTTGGATTTTGTCAAGAACCCCTAGGTGGATAGCAGGAGCATCCGACCAGATATGGCAGCAGTATTCAATGCACGGTCTTGTATTAAATTGTGCATATTTTTATAAATTATATAAAAATGTTATCTGCTCACCAGAGATACCCGCGTATCACAAATAATATTATCTTTAATTACAAGTGTGAATCTTCATAAAATTATTTTGCAATTATTTTAAAATATCCTTAACTCTTCCCTTCATATCTGCAAAGCGATCGGTATATTTTATAGAGGATGTGCCTTGTGGTGCAGTTAATATCAGCTTGGAATGAGAAGTCGAAGTATTAATTCATTTATACTCCCTCCAGCTATGGGTTGAATAGCAAGATGATTGGGTTCTATAGCCTTGGTCGGCAACCAGTCTACCACAACTTTATTGGTACTAGGGGAATTTTTACCCGGGCATACGCGCTCGGAAAAGCCTTAGTGATGAATATCGGGTAAATAACGTGTTTACTCAGATACACTAAAAATAACGTTTGAAGTTATTAAAAAATATCAGATTAAAAATAAAATAATTAAAAAACCCTCCAATTCTTTAGAATATGCAATTGTCGGAAATGTGGTTCTACAGAAGATGCTGCGGATATCATGGACTGAGCATGCGAGCAATGATGAAGTATTGGAAAGAATGGCAACGAAAAGAAAGTTAATACTCAGCATCAGTAAGAGACAACTGAAGTTCCTGTGACATGCAATGAGAAAGGAGAGCTTGGAGAACTTGATACTGACAGGCCAGATAGAAGAAAAAATAGGCAGAGGAAGGCAGCAGATAACATATTTGAGAGGCCTGATCAAGTGGATGACTAGTTGGATCACGGGTTGCGAGGTGTAACAGGAGAAAGCATACTAAGAGCTACCAGGGATAAGGAGACGTGGAAAACCATGATCGCCTACGTCTTGAAAGGACAGGGCACATAGAAGAAGAAGAAGAATTGTCTCTTTTAAAAATTAGGCAACATGCACTGATGGGGTAAATAGTTACAGCGTGCAAGCTTAGTGGGAATTAATTAAATCAATGTTGGCATGATACTTATTTTAAAATCCAGAAAGTAACTCTCAAAATTTGACCTATCGTGTTTCTGTGTGGATGGAGCAGGGGTGTGAATTTTTTGAGATGCGGACACATCGAATAAAAAGAATATTAATGTATTTGCTTACTTAGTGCAATGGATACCGGTTCGGAATGAGAAATCATCGAGCCCAGTTCGAATTCCAGTTTTTTTTATCATTTCACCCCAAACAAGGCGGTACCGCCACTAATGTTCAGGGGGCAACATAAGAAAGTTGAAGTTATAGGCAGGAGGAGAGTGAAGAGAAAGGCGAACTAGCTACAAGGGGTGAAAGAGAAAGGGCAAGAGGATGTGAACACAGGAGTGAAAACAATTGCGGAAGTAAAGAGAAAAGAACAAGATATACGGGATGATGTAGAAAGGACTGGAGTAAAGTGGATAAGAGATGGGAATTGACTTTGCATTTAAATTCATGGAGGTTGAAGCCGTCAGGAAAGCAAGTATATGAAAGGGTGTTCGACAGGCGGGAAACGCGAGAAAAGATCATTTTGGAGCAAAATTGTCGCCTGCATTGGTTGAATTCGTATTCACTTACGCGCAAATGCTCTTGAGAAAGATATTAATCCGTCTTTTCCCTGCAGCTATGGGTCAAATAACAAGACCGATTATGTTATATAACCTTAGTTGGCAACCAGTGTACCGCTGAAAGCAATGGCAACCTAGTGCGGGAAAATTTTCTGCCCAGTTAATCATGTCGGAGACGTGATCGTCCAAACTTGTTTCAAGTATGACACTTAATTGACTAAGTCCTACCCATGGTATCATGGATTACATAAAGATTTCGCTTTTATTATTTGCTTCACGTTCCCTCTCTATGATCTCTGCCTTTGCTCGCACTTCGCACAGCTTATTCACGTCAAAAGTGATTTATTTTACTTACTGAAGAGGCGTGTCTGTTTCAAAATAGATATAAACTGGATATAATTCGCCGTTTACAGCAGAATCTCTGAACTTGAAACGGGGCAGTGATGATAAGTTCAAACCCATAAATATAAGATTTGCATTTCGTTTACAAATATGATAAATTACTTTTTTGTTTGGATATTTCGCTATTATTTGCATTCTTTATTAGGCTAAGAGAGAATTTGATCCCATTGTTACGATGAAAAGCCGCAAATTTTCGTCATTTTAAGAAGCAGTAGTGGATTGATAGCCTACAAAGCAAATCTAATAAGTTTATCTTTTACAAAAAAATTGCCTAGGATCGGATTGCTCGGGTGTTATTTATTTTTTTCACTTATATTGTCTGTTTCGCAACGAACAAGAGGAACTATCAAGTAATTTTTGTTTCAGTTTTTTCCAAATCCCATCGGGTGGACAGTCCTGACTGACCACAACTTCTAATTACGGGAATAATATAACACACCAGACGACAGAACGTTCAAAAGCTTAGTTCCATAAAAGAAGATAGATGCAAACGCTATTGAAAAATTGCACTAATGCAACCGGTACCAATGTCAGCCACAGCACTTTTGCAGGTTTACGGTCACTCTTATTAAAAACAAAAATTGGACCGACAACAAGAAATGATGAACGTTTTTAATGTTAAAAATTAAATTGAATAAATAAATATGATGAATATAAATTTGATGAATTTCGAGGTAATTACTTCTTTTTTTTATAAAATCTGCTTTCTGAAAGGTTTTAAAACTAAGAACTAAACGAATAAGCAAACGTAAGAATACGTATTACCTCCCGAATTGTCGGGTTATCCTTCTTGTAGGTTCCATGGTCATCTTGTACAATGGTGTAAACTAGATTCCATCTGTATGTATCATGCTAATGCGGTGAGAACATGGCATCGTTGGGAAGAGGTCTTCCTAGACTGCAGACAATGGCCAAGACAACGGTTCTCCTAATGGAATCAACGGTTACTTGTCATGATTGATATGGCTTCATACATAGCTATCACACACAATCTATCTCAGTATGCTAGATGATCATTGACCTTACAATCGTCCGAAGGTTCAACCGACCCTTAACATACTGGTCGTCTAGAAATCCACTTCTTCAAAAAAGATGTCTGATTAGGCGAATCGGTTTAGTCGACGATAACACATCTAGTACAGGGTTATATGGTAACAGTAGCAATCGTAAAAAGATCAGACACAAACCTTAACACTTTTAATAAGAAACGATCACCACTAACTTAAATGTAATAGGTGATTTTCCAAGCGTAGCTTAGATGTGATACAAGACCGAAAGCATGGCTACCTAGTGAGGATCGAACTCACTGTTCAATCGTATTTGTTATAGTAAGCAAGCTTGCTAACCATTACACCACGTCGAGGTGCTCAAATGAGTTTTGTAATTGTAGCTTAAATGTGGCACAAGGCCGAATTTGTAGAGCACCCAGGATAGATCAAACTCATTAACTCATCTGGCGAGACATTGTTGCTAACCATTGAACCACACCGAAATTTCAAGTGTGTTTCAACCCAACTGAAACGTAGTAACAACAGAAGTGTATCAACGCGACTGAAACCTAATAATAATAGGTGTATCAAACCAATGTAATCATCCTGGGTATGACAATAGACTACATCCGGCAGCAAGGCCTCTGACCGTGAGATTAAAGATTTTGAGTTCATTGGCCCAAAAATTTTATTACGATGAACGGCTAATGCATTAAGTTGACCTAATTGTTGTTCTGCCCAGGTCTGCCCTGACCCGGGGTAGTAGCAACATGGGCAAATAGTGAACCCCTAAACTAGGTACAACACTCGGTAAAGAAATACATTTGAGTAAAAATACTAGCAATATAGTAGAATTGAAGACATAACAAGAAGTAAAAATAAAACAATCTCTCATGATCGTTCTCATATCTTGTAAAGAGAAACAAGATTTTATTTCTTGTTTGATTTAAAACATTATTTGTAAAAAACAAAAACAAAAAAGCAGCTGTGTCATTATAATTTAATAATAAAATACTATCATTCTCTTGAACAAATTATAAAGTTTGAGTTTTCATATTTAAATTTCGGTATTAAGCAATACATACTGTCTGACATGAGGCTAAACGAAAACAACCAACCTAACATAGACCTACTAACAATAAGAGTGTATCAACCTAACATAGACCTACTAACAACAAGAGTGTATCAACCTAACATAGACCTAGTAACAACAAGAGTGTATCAACCTAACAAAGACCTACTAACAACAAGAGTGTATCAACCTAACATGGACCTACTAACAACAAGAGTGTATCAACCTAACAAAGACCTACTAACAACAAGAGTGTATCAACCTAACAAAGACCTACTAACAACAAGAGTGTCTCAACCTAACAAAGACCTACTAACAACAAGAGTGTATCAACCTAACAAAGACCTACTAACAACAAGAGTGTCTCAACCTAACATAGACCTACTAACAACAAGAGTGTATCAATCTAACATAGACCTACTAACAACAAGAGTGTATCAACCTAACATAGACCTACTAACAACAAGAGTGTATCAACCTAACATAGACCTACTAACAACAAGAGTGCATCAACCTAACATAGACCTACTAACAACAAGAGTGTCTCAACCTAACATAGACCTACTAACAACAAGAGTGTATCAACCTAACAAAGACCTACTAACAACAAGAGTGTATCAACCTAACAAAGACCTACTAACAACAAGAGTGTCTCAACCTAACAAAGACCTACTAACAACAAGAGTGTATCAACCTAACAAAGACCTACTAACAACAAGAGTGTCTCAACCTAACATAGACCTACTAACAACAAGAGTGTATCAATCTAACATAGACCTACTAACAACAAGAGTGTATCAACCTAACATAGACCTACTAACAACAAGAGTGTATCAACCTAACATAGACCTACTAACAACAAGAGTGTATCAACCTAACATAGACCTATTAACAACAAGAGTGTATCAACCTAACATAGACCTACTAACAACAAGAGTGTATCAACCTAACATATATCTACTAACAACAAGAGTGTATCAACCTAACATAGACCTACTAACAACAAGAGTGTCTCAACCTAACATAGACCTACTAACAACAAGAGTGTATCAACCTAACATAGACCTACTAACAACAAGAGTGTATCAACCTAACATAGACCTACTAACAACAAGAGTGTATCAACCTAACATATATCTAGTAATAATAGGTGTATCGACCCAAATTAAATCCAGTAATAATAAACGTATCATCCCAAATTAAACCTAGTAGTAATAAGTGTTTCACTCCCACTAAAAAATACAGTGAAATTGAAAAATAACTCCCTATTTTATTTATGATGGACTTTCCCGTCTGACTATAATTTTTACAAGACGGGAGAGTTCATCGTACATAAAATAGTGCGTTACTTTTCACTCACTATGTCGTAATAATAAGTGTATTAAGTCAACTTAAACTGAGTAATATGTGTCACTCAGATTAGTGCCATACGTGATACACGTTTGTAGAGAATATTTTCTTGCAGTAGGTTTCCATTACGTTCTGCGGCAGAGTGGTTGCCAACCAAGGCTATAAAATCCAATCTGTCCTGCTAATTAACCCACAGCTGGAGGGAGAAGCGACAGATTCATACCTTTCCAAGGGTATTTGCGCGTATGTGAATGCAACGAATTCAACTGAAATTCGAACTCGGCTCTCTTACTTCTCGTTTCGAGCCGATATCCTCTGCACCACAACGCACATCCAGTAATAGTATGTGTACCGACCCAAACCAGACCCTGTAATAATAAATATATCAACTCAATTCAAACCTAGTAAAAGCAAGAGTGTATCGACACAACTTAAACCTAATAAGTGTATCAACCTAACTTAATCCGAGTAATAAGTGTATCAGCCTAACGTAAACCGAGTAATAAGTATATCAACCTAACTTAAACCGAGTAATAAGTGTATCAGCCTAACTTAAACCGAGTAATAAGTGTATCAGCCTAACTTAAACCGAGTAATAAGTGTATCAGCCTAACTTAAACCGAGTAATAAGTGTATCAGCCTAACTTAAACCGAGTAATAAGTGTATCAACCTAACTTAAACCGAGTAATAAGTGTATCAGCCTAACTTAAACCGAGTAATAAGTATATCAACCTAATTTAAACCGAGTAATAAGTGTATCAGCCTAACTTAAACCGAGTAATAAGTGTATCAACCTAACTTAAACCGAGTAATAAGTGTATCAGCCTAACTTAAACCGAGTAATAAGTGTATCAGCCTAACTTAAACCGAGTAATAAGTGTATCAACCTAACTTAAACCGAGTAATAAGTGTATCAGCCTAACTTAAACCGAATAATAAGTGTATCAGCCAAACTTAAACCGAGTAATAAGTGTATCAGCGTAACTTAAACCGAGTAATAAGTGTATCAGCCTAACTTAAACCGAATAATAAGTCTATCAACCAAACTTAAACCCTGTAGTATTAAACGTATCAACCCAACTTGAACCTGGTAATAATAGGTGTACCCTCCCAAATTAAACCAAGTAGCAATAAATGTATCACCCAACTTAAATCTAGCAACTATAAGAGTCTTTCAACCTATCTTAACCCGAGTTAAGCTTATCAACCCAACTTAAACTTGATAACAACAACAATGTATCAACGCAACTTAATTTTAATAATATATGTGTTAACCCAATATAAGCCGAGTAATTATAAGAGTGCATCAACCCAAGTTAAACGTCGTAATATGATAAAAAGTGACAACTCGCTAGACGCTTGAAAATTCCTTAAGTGTTGGCATTTAAGATTATCCATTATCTTATGAATTTGTCCTTCACTCAAATAAATCTGTTCCTTCCTTGCATCCATAATTTTTTCGAAATGTTGTAGAAACACTAATTTCATATATTTAGAGGTAATATAAAATATAAAAAAGAGATTTTAAATATCAGTCAATTAGTCAGTCATACGTGAACACGATAACTGACTAGGCAGAAGATTTTCTCGCACTATGTTGCCATTTCTTTCTGCGCTAGACTAGTTACCAACCAAGGCTATAGAACACAATCTGTCCTACTATTTAATCCATTGCTGGAGAAAGAAGAATGGAATACATATATTTTTAAGGGCATTTGTGTTCATGTGAATAAAATAAATTCAACTGGAAATCATTGACGGCGCTACCGAATCTTCAAGGCCTTCTTTCCTAACTACGTGCTTTAAAAAAAATCAGCTCTATCTTCCATATGTTAAATATAAGTGTTCTTTTTGTTTTTTATTTTTTCTAAAACTTCGTCGTTGCTCACATGTTCAGTTCATGGTATTCTCAACATTCTCTTTTATAACCAAAATTCCTTTATTAATGTCTTTTCTTCCTCTGAAGAAAGTGTCTAGCATTCACTGCCATACAGAAGGACTGATATCACATGAGAGATTAATACTATTTTCTTTGTTTCTAACGAAATTTTCTTGTTTCTTAATGCTTTGCTTAGCTTTTGGAAGGCACTTTCCCTATTCAAATATTACTTCGTATTTCAGTGTCACACTTGCCGTTCTCTGTTAAAGCACTTCCTAGCAATTTAAATTGTTGCATTGCTTCATTTTGGCAACTCCAGTTTGTAATGTCTGGATGGTCCTTTTGTTAACAAGAATACATTCTGTTTTCTTGTAATTGATGTTTAGTCCCTTGATTTGGCTTTCCTTCACTATATTCTGCAGAAGTTCCTGCAGTTTCTTTTCTGTGTCTGTTATCAACACTCTGTCATCTGCATATCTTACATTATTAAGACTATAGCCAACAAAAAAAGAAATAATGGTAAAACTTGTAATTCTATCAAAATTGACGCACTGCATAGGTTGAATAAGTCTGGTGAGAAGATACATCCTTGTCTTACACCCCTTTCTACTTTTTCATATTTAATGAATTAATTTTCTATTTGTTTTGCAGAAGTAAGGTTTACTAAAGTAAGAAAAAGAAAGAATACAAATTAATTTGGGTAATGTATAGTGAATAACAGAAGTTTTACATACCCATAAAAGTACAACACTAAACTATCTTTTAAACTTTTTTTTTCATATACGAATTTCTTAGAGTAATTGTGACGGCGTAAGGTTTTTAAGTCCCGAGAAACTTGAGAAACTTGCCGCTGTACTGGGATGCTTGCATTGAAACGGGGTCTCGTAGGCGCCTGGTTTTTTAAACGTCACTGAATGTCACACATTCGGTGCACGATGAATGACATACTAATAAGAAATGAGAGAAGCAAATTTTCTCCATCAGGAATATTAAAAACAAAACA